>MU783196.1:83575-129591 GCA_026770625.1 Nicotiana glauca | reverse complement strand
TGAATCTAGCTAGCGTAGCTTGAGAGAGTGCGTCTAGTAAATTATCATAATTGCTTGAAAAAGATTTATGATAGCTGTAGAGTTCATGATTGATAGAGAAAACCAAGTCACAGCTATAAGAAATATACAATTAAGGAAATCAACAACGGGGGAAACCATTACCTTAGAACTTTATTCAAATTGTTTACAATTCAAGCATAGTTAGTTTTCTGTTGTTTATTTATTTTCAATCTTGTTGTCTTAGTGATATTAAACAAATACAACTAAGCCTTAGTTCTCTGTGGGATTCGACTCCGGACTTTTAGACCGGATTATATTTGCAGCGACCGCTTATCCTTTTTAGGACTAGAGTTGGGCGTGATCAAATTTTGATTCCAAGATGTCATATTTCTTAAATCAACAGTTATAATAAAATAAATAAAAAATACAAAAAAAAAGAATTTAAAAACCCAAATTTGATCACGCCCAACTCTAGTTCTAAAAAGGATAAGCGGTCGCTGCAAATATAATCCGGTCTAAAAGTCCGGAGTCGAATCCCACAGAGAACTAGGGCTTAGCTGTATCTGTTTAATATCACTAAGAAGACAAAATTGAAAATAAATAAATAATTGAAAACTAACGATGCTAGAATTGTAAACAATTTGAATAAAGTTCTAAGGTAATGGTTTCCCCCGTTATTGATTTTCTGGGTTGTATATTTCTTATAGCTGTGACTTAGTTGCCTCTATCAATCATGAACTCTCCAGCTATCATAACTCTCCCTCAAGCAATTATGATAATTTACTAGATGCACTCTCTCAAGCTACGCTAGCTAGATTCGCATTATAGCTCACTTAGATCGCACCCGAGGTATTGTTATCTCTAATCCAACCTCTAAACCCTCNAACCAACAATGAAAAATAAGAAGAGGAAGGAAAAACTTGTTGAAGAATTCCCCGCCTTGCTCTTATTGTGTCTCTTGCCTCCTTAGGTCAAATATGTATCAAAAATATGTCCAACTCCCAAAAATACCGTTTTTCCATGTATATATACCAATTAGGGTCGGGCCCAAACAATTATACCTTCTCCTAGGCAAAAAAGGACAATATTTCATGCCTGAACTGCCGCGGCCGCGGTGGACCGCGGTGACGACCTTTAACTTTAACCTTTTCAATTTAACTTTAACTTTAACTCTAAATAATTTAACTTTAACCTTTTCATTCTACCACTTTACTCTTAATGAGAAGCTTTTTATAGTCACACAAATATTATGCCCTACTAAAATTTGCCCCAAGCTTTTAGCACCACGTGTTTCAAAAGTTTTTTTTTTTTTTTTTAATTTTTTTTATGCCAAATCAAATTACATCTTCTAAATTGAAACAGAGGGAGTATAATGGAAATAGAGGATAGGCGAACAAAAGGAAAAAAATAGAATACTGCTCGTCGAAAATTACCATAAGCTGATAAGCTGGATTGAATGGGGGGAGAAAATGGGTCATATACGATATATTACTTCATAAACAATTGATAATTATATAGGAGTATAATATATAATTAAATGAGAAAATATCTAATACTAGTGGTTGGACATGGAGAGTTCCCTACTTCCCATTGCATGCCCTGCCTTATTTCAAGGGCAGTTGGTCAAATAAAGAACTCTACCTGCTGGTCTATTTTTGTGAACCTTTTCTTTTGTGGGTCAATTTTATATACTGTTTAGAAACTAGGACGAATCTTCCTTCATATAACAACGAACCAATTAAGTCAATTAAAGGATTTAAACTTCGTGGTCTTCGTTTAGGTTTTGAAAATGTTGGTATAAAAATGTATTTGGAGAATATTTTCAACTGTACGCCTGTCTGGATTAGATTTTGCGTTGCAATTGAATTAAGTTTTTTATTAAAAACAAATAGTAGCTGGATTAAATTGTTTTTGATAATCAAAATATGAGTTTATACGGGTTCCATTTCTTGGAATGAAGAAAACGTAGTTTTGCAAAACAAATTAATTTTCTAAAATAAACAAACCACTTTTTATAACTCAATCACTACTAAGAAACTCAAGTTTAAGTTCGTCTGAATCAATATTTAGAAGAAATTTTAGAGATATACGAAGCTTTGAAAATACTTTGGGCTTGCACTATGGATACATAATTAAGTGAACAACTATTAATTATGAGAATAAGATTTTACTAACTTTTCAGAAAATGTACAGCCATATAATTTCAGAAGACAAACAATAAATGTAAAAACATATAACAAGAAATATATGTAACAATTAACCTTTTGCATTCTAGACATATAAAAATGCCCCCTAAATCCTAATTATGATTTGGAAATTGAAAACGCAATAAAGATTAAAATGAAAAAGGTAATTATAGCAACGTCTTCAAAGGAGTAGTCCAACAATTTAAGAGAAACAACTTGAACTGCCATAATCAAGGAGTGTGATTAGATGAATGAGATATTTACGTTTTTAATAAAAGGTCTTGGATTTTTCTACAAATAAGTAGTTATTTCTTTAGATATATCCCTGGCACTATTTTAATTAGTGATGTATTTATTGAGTGAGAATTTAACGAGAGAAAATAGTAATTTAGATAAATATTCACATAATTAAGGATATAAAATATCATTTTTCTTAGAGGAGTACAAATAATTAAAAGGATATTCCCCGTTTCATTATTAGTTTGTTTCAAAAAGAATGAATATATTTTTATATTTAAAAATAAATATTTTTATTTATTTGACCCTTAATGAAAAGACTTTATAGTATACAAATAGAATATTCTACAAAACTTTTAATTTTTGAATTTTTAAGTTAACAAGTCTTAAAAATATTCTTTTTTTTATTAAAAAAGTTCCTGGTCGAGTCAAATAAATTGAGAGAGAAGGAGTTGAAAACATGAATTGGTAGAGTACATCGTATTTTATTGATGAGGTGATAAAAAACGAAGAATAGAAGTATGAAAATAGGGTATGTTTGTCTGCCATTAACATGTCTAGAATGTTCAAAATTCAGAACCCCAAGTCCCATAAAAGGAAGATAAAAGTAGAACCAAGTACATATATGTGTATGGAGATTAGACAAATAGAGGAAAATTGGTTGAGTTAGGAGCAGACAAACATTATATTACAAGAATAAAAATTAATTTGACTATTGGTTTAGTCAAGAGGGAAGACTGTTCCTACTACTGTTATAATTTTTTTTACAATTTGGAGACTTATTTGTCATTTTAATGACAAATTTTTGAGTACTCTCAATATCCAAATCATTGTGCCCATTTATATATACACACACATAAACGGTTCAAATTTGTTGTTTGAAAGGTCAAATAATCAGTTTATTTGAAATAAGACGATATAAAACAATATCACCACCTTTAGGGCCTAATGTAGCCAACTTATACCAATGATTTATATTAAGAAGATAATTAAGAAAAAAAATAACAAACTATTGGATGTTGGGTTTTGGTTTTAGGTCGCTCTATATCGGCTGCCCAATCCATATAAAAGAGATAAAGGAAGTTATTTGTAAAAAAGTTACTGCATAATAAAAAAAAGGAGAAAAATATGAAAAAGTGGGGAGTTGAATTTTTAGAAGAAAACCGCATTTTGTTTATTTTTTTTAAAAAAAAGAAAAAAAAAAGAAAAAAAAAAGAAGAAAAGCATGTATATGCTTTCTATATAACTTCAACACACAGAAAATTTCTTCTGGGATGCTCCCATAAAACACATAAAACAAAGATATTAAGTTCATGGATAGATCTCCGTTTCCAAGAGAGACGAAATAGACTTAGGAGCAATTCGTTGGTTGTAATTTTGATTCCGCTACGTTATAGGTACACAAATTCATGTCTATATTACTGAATTTACTAATAATGGTAGCCACATAAAATTGCATCCTAGTTTGGATCTCCTCTATTGAATGGTATCCCCTTTTGTGTATTTTGTGTTGGTTTCTAATATGTACTCCATGTATCCTAGTTCTTTGTAATAGATAATAATTTATTAGCGGTGGCCTAAAGATTAATGTAAAGTATATAGTTGTTTTACACGATCCAAAATCACACTAGCCGTGATGACACCTTATCTAAACCTACCAAGTAAGTCGACTAACATCTAACGACAACAAAACCAAAGTCAAAAAATAAATACTGAAATAAGAGTACAATTTCAATAACCTATCCCAAGATTTGAAAGTACAAGTCAGAAGCATCTAAGATTTTGAATTTATGATATTGGAAGAAAAATATATCATATGTTTGGAAATTACATAAATAGAAATGCAAATCCTATACTATTATAAGCAAAATGATAGTAGATGATGGAATGGAGTAGTCTTCAATGCACGCCCTCGAACTCCGTAGCTGCATAGCTCCAAATATCTACACATAATACGAAGAAGTGTAGTATGAGTATATTCAACCCCATGTATTCAGTAAATATTTTAATTAACCTCGGTGAAGTATAGTGACGATATTTTTAAGTTATAAGATACCCACTCCATATACGTGTAGTTTATAAGCATAGAAATAGCAAGAGATGTAACAATAGTAATAACAGGAATGTATGCGAAAAATAGTAAATAGATTCAATAAGAGAGATAATAACCACATTTCTCGAATGAACAACCAAACTCACCTCAACATTTCAAGTCTACAGGGTAAAATAATATCCAAAAATAACACAGCCAAACCACAAAGAAGGATAGTGACACAAGACAAACACAAAATTCATAACATATATGTTGGGGCGCCAACCCGATCCCAAAAACAAAACAGCTGCGGTGGCTACCCGATCCCATCATAACATATCCTGCAACAGACACCCGACCCAGCATTCCAACTCATATAGTAATACCCAACAAGCAACCAAGTACGGCAGAAATCTATATCATAGTAGAAAAAGATGACGAATACATATAATTTATTAAGGAAATATGAACACAAACAAGATGTGACAGACATTGTAATATCTTAATGCTAGACTTAGACATATATCTCATCAAGGACTTGATCAAGTCTTTAACACGTGAATAATGGAGCAGTCACACGATCCATCATAATATATGAGAGTCATGCATGAAATAAGTAAGGACATAGAGCATCATACCCAGTTGAAGTCATGAAACATATATATACATGTAATACGTAAATGCATGTAACAAGCAGGCATATGACATGTAGATGCATGTAACAAGCAAAGACATGTGACAGATAAAGACAAGAAACAAGTATAAGCATGTGATAAGTAGATGCACATAACAAATAAAGACATACAATAAGTAAAGATATGTAACAAGTAAAGACATGTGATAAGTGAAAGAATGAATCACATAAAGGCATGTAACAAACATGATAGTAAAACATAGATGTAACAGTAGCAAGCAAATAGAGAACATGGATGTTGTTCATTAAAAAGTACCATACATATGTAAGAAATGTCTAAAAAGCATATGAAGATAGTGCATTGTAACGACGTGACTGGTCATTTCGATAGTTGTAGTTCCGTTCACCCATTTAATACTCCTTTTGTGTTCCAAGGATTTTATATGACTTATGGGGTGGTTGGTTTGGGTTCAGAGAGATTTCAAAGTGAATTGAGACACTTAGTCTCTTAATTGAAAGCTTAAGTTGAAAAACTTGACTGGATGTTGATTTAAGTGTAAACGACATCAGATTTGAATTTTGATGGTTTCTTTAGCTCTGTTAATTGATTTTAGACTTAGGAGCGTGTCCGAATTGTGATTTGAAGGTCTGTAGTATAATTAGACTTGAATTAGCGAAAGTTGAAATTTTTGAAAGTTTGACCGGGGGTGGACTTTTTGATATTGGATCGGATTTCGATTTAAGAAATTAGAATAGATTTACGATGTCATTTATGATTTATGTGCAAAATTTGAGATCAATCAGATGTGATTTGATAGGCTTCAGTGTCCTTTGTAGAATTTAAAAATTTCAAAGTTCAATAGGCTTGAATCCATATGTAATTCATGCTTTTGATATTTTTAAGGTGATTTAAGGATCGACTAAGTTCGTATGGAGTTATAAGACCTGTTGATATGTTTGGTTGAGGTCCCGAGGGCCTCGGGTTGAATTTGGATGATGAAAAGACCAAATTTTGAAGTTTGGAGATTGATGGAGACCGTTCTCTTTTAGTGTAATCGCACCTGTGGAGTGGGAGCCGTAGGTGCAAGGCCGCAGATACAGGGTAAGAGCCATGGAAGTGGCCAAGGGAGAGGTGAGCAGAGGTCTCAGGTGAGAAGATTTTTCGACACATGGGTGGCCGCAGAAGCTGATAGGAGGGCGCGAATGCGGCTGGTTCCGTAGGTGTGATGGCATTTTCCGCACTTGTGATATGTGCAGATGCGGCCCAGGGCTAGTAGAAGTGGAGGCAGTTGGTTAAGTGACTTCTGCAGAAGCGAAACTTTCACCGTAGAATCGGGACCGCAGAAACGGATTTTTAATCGTAGGTGCGGAAGACCTGGGCATAATATATAAATACGAGACTTCGAGATTTTTCACCATTTTCATCATTATGAGCTCGGACTTTGGAGGTTTTTGAAGAGATTACTAAGGTAAGCTCCTTGTGTTTAATTTTCTTCGATAATGATGTTTCCCCGCTAATATTTCACCTAGTTGGTGTGTTTTTTAGGTAAAATTTGGGGATTTGGATTACCAGCTGGTGTCAAATTTTGGTAAATTTGCCATGGTTAGACTCGTGAATGAATGAGTTTTCAGGTTTTATGACTTTTGTCGAATTTTAAGATGTGGGCCCAACGACTGTGTTTGAACCGATTTTGGATTTTGAGCTATAATTTCGTATTTTTCTTGTGGAATTGATTCCTTCAACCTATATTGATTGAATTGTATTACTTGTGACTAGATTCGGGGCATTTGAAGGTCGAATCATGAGACAAAGGTATTTTGGAGTAGAGTTTTGCTCGGACTAAGGTAAGTAACAGTTCTAAATCTGGTCCTGAGGGTATGAAACCCCAAAATTCGTGTTATGTGAATGCTATGGAGGTGATGCACATGCTAGGTGATGGGCGTGTGGGTGTGCACCATAGGAATTGTAACTTGGTCCACTCCGTTAAACTGAAAAATTGAATAAACTTTCTGTTAGCTATATATTCTCCATGTGTTATAGAAATTTGATTGTGAATCATGTTAGAAACCACATATAGGCTATGTGTTGGTACTATTGGGACCCACAGAGGCCGCGTTACATGTTGAATTACATGCTAAATGCTATTGGTACTTAGTCTCAATTTTAACTCGCCTATCATATCTCCGTCTCCATTACTCTTATTGATACATCATATTATTGCTGTTTGGACTGAATTTCCTGATTTTTGACAGCCCAAGAGACTGGAGAGATTGATGACCGAGTGAGGCCAAGGGCCTGATTGTGACAATATTTATGGGATCGGGTTGTATTCTGCAATATGTTTCACTATTTATGCCATGATTGGTTTGAGATAGCACTTGAGCTGTAGGAGTCATTTCGTAGTATGTACACACCCCTAGGGAGCACATGTACCTACTGAGCGGGAGTGCCAATTGCTGAGTGCTGAGTGACTATGAGGAATGAGTGAGTATAAGGAAATGAGTGATTGTGAGGTTGGAGTGAATGGGAGGACTGAGCGACTATTGCCCTGAGTGGTTGTATATGATTTCATTGTTATTGCACATATTTACCTTATATCACATTTTTGAAAACTTCTGAAAAGATATCTTTAATTCGGTTTTACTTGAACTTGGCATAAACAAAATGATTTGACTTGATTTATCGAATTTCGGAAGTATGTCTAATTTTCCTTGTTGAGACTATTGAAATGAAATATAATTGTGTAGCTCATTACTACCTTATTGTTTCTTATTTATTATTATTACTTACTGAGTTGGTTGTACTCACGTTACACCCTGCACTTCGTATGCAGATCCAGGAGTTTCTGGATACGTAAGTTGTTGTCAGTTCTCGTAGCTGACCATTGGAGATAGTGAGGTAGCTTCCTGGCATTCGCATGCCTTGTTTTCTTCTTCCATACCTTTTATTTCGTTGTAATTGGATTCAGACTGTGATAGTCGTTTTATTTCCAGAGTGGTTATGTTTATATGCTCATGACTTAGTGACACCCTGATGTTGGGGCTATTTTTTGCACTTGTATTTTTGGGTTTAGCCCATCTTTATGAAATCTTTGTTTATTTAAATCTTTTGATTTATCTTTCTATGAAATAGTGGAAGAATTTTAAAAAATTAGGCTTTCCTAATATCATCGATATGCGCCATCATGATAGGTTAGGATTTGGGTCGTGACAAGTTGGTATCAGAGCGTAGGTTACATAGGTCTCATGAGTCATGAGTAGGTTTTGTAGAGTCTTATGTATAGGTAAAAAGACCTCTGTACTTATCTTCGAGAGGCTACCGAACCTTTAAGAAACTTCACATTCTTGAATTCTTGTCGTGCGAATCTGTTGATTCTGGTAACTAAACTTCTATTATTCTATTCCCTTGCAAATGGTGAGGATCGTACTACTAGGTAGGACGAGCAGCCAGCAGTACCACCTGTTAGGGCCGCGAGAGGCCAAGGTCGCGGTAGAGGCCATGGTAGGGGCAGAGGTGTAGTTCGTACAACACCTAGGGAAAAAATTGGAGATCCACCAATTGCCTAGTTCAAGAGCAGGTCCCAGTTGTGGATGCGCCAGTGGGGCTAGCTCAGGCACCGCCCATGCCTATTGTGATTCTAGGCCTTTAGGAGGCAGTTTCTGTTCCGACCGCAGTAGCCACTTCTCAGGCCGGAGGAGATACTCAGTTTCCCACTGCCCGCACCAGAGCAAGCGGTCTCAGGTCCGGTCGCAACAACCACTTCTCAGGACGGGGAAGTAATCAGACTCCCGCCGCCCTCACAGTTGAGCACGTAATGTAGGGACTCCAAACATCGAGGGCACCACCAGTCCAGCCAGTTGCAGCTGCTCAGGACTATGTGGTTCCTGTTATGCTTAGTGATTAGCATTGTAGATTGGAGTGGTTTTGGAGATTCTAGCCTCCGGCTTTTGGTGGTGTAGAGGCGGATGATGCACATGGCTTCTCGAATAAGTGTCAGAGGATGCTCCATAGAACAAGTATTCTGAGGACCAGTAGGGTCTCATTCACTATTTTTTAGTTTACTAGAGTTGCCTATAGTTGGTAGGAGTCTTATGAGAGGTGTAGGCCAGTTGGTGCGGCACCACTTACTTGGTAAGAGTTCACCGTTCTCTTCTTAGAGAAATTCGTGTTGTAGTCTCGCAGAGAGGAGTTGTGTAGATAGCTTGAGCTGTTACATCAGGATGATATATCTGTGACACAGTATGAGATGATATTTTCTAAGTTGGCCCGTCATGCAGTCTGGTTAGTTCCCACTGATAGGGAGAGGATGATGAGGTTCATTGATGGCCTCATATTTCAGCTGCGGGTGCTTATGACTAGAGAGAGGGTATCTGGTATTACTTTTTATGAGGTTGTTGACATTTCTCGATAGATGGAGATGGTCTGCAATCGGAAGCGGGTTGAGAGGGAGGCCAAGAGGTCTCGTAGATCAGGTGGTTTTAGTGGGGTTCCTTTTAGAGGTTAGTTATACCACGACAGGGGACGTCCTTACAGGCATGCTTAGACAGCTCGCCCAGTTCCCCTTGGTACATCATTTGGCCATGTTTTACATAGTTCTCATCAGGGCCACTCATATCTCAATGCCCTTCCAACTTAGAGTTCGTCCCATGCTCTATCTGTTCAGGGCTCATCCAAGCCAGGTCCATCTACCAGTTATTCCATTGCTCGGGGCTCCCTGCAGTCCCCATCACCAGCTCTAGGGAGTTGTTTTGAGTGCGAGGAGTTTGGGCATGTGTGGAGGCAGTGTCCTCGTCGTCATGGAGGTCTAACACAACAAAGTAGTTAGGTTGTGTCTTCTGTAACAATTGCTACACCACACACTCAACCAGCTCGGGGTGAGGCCCATTTAGCTAGAGGTCACCCTAGAGGGGGAGGCCGATCAGGTGGCAGTCAGGCCCGATTCGATGCTCTTCCCGCCAGACCAGATTCCATTGCTTCAGATGCAGTGAACACATGTATTGTCTCAGTTTGCCATAGGTATGTCTATATTATTTGATAATAGTTCCACTTATTCATCTGTGTCATCATATTTTTCTCATTATTTGGATATGTCCCGTGAGTCTCTAGTTTCATCTATTCATCTATCTGTGCCTGTAAGTGATACTATTATTGTAGACAATGTATATCGGTTGTGTGTAGTGACTGTTGAGGGATTGGAGACTAGAGTTGATCTATTGTTGTCAAGTATGGTTGATTTCGATGTGATCTGGATTGGTTGTCTCCATGTCATGCTATTTTGGATTGTCACACTAAGACTATGACGTTTGTGATGCCGAGGTTTCCACAAATGAAGTGGCGATGTTTTTTAGACTATGTATCTAGTAGAGTGATTTCATACTTGAAGGCCCAGAAGATGGTTGGGAAGGGTTGTCTATCTTATTTGGCCTTTGTATGGGATGTCAGTGCAGAGACCCCTACAATTGATTTTGTTCCGGTGGTGCGAGATTTCTCGCATTTGTCTCTTGCAGACCTACCAGGCATGTCGCCCGATAGGGATACTGATTTTTGTATTAACTTGGTGCCGAGCACTCATCCCATTTATATTCTTCTGTACCGTATGGAACCGACTGAGTAGAAGGAGCAGCTTCAGGAACTCCTTGATAAGGGATTTATTAGGCCTAGTGTGTCACATTGGGGTGCACCTGTTCTCTTTTAGAAGAAGAAGGAGGGTACTATGAGAATGTGCATTGACTATAAGCAGTTGAACAAGGTCACAATCAAGAACAAGTATCCTTTCCTGCGTATTGATGATGTATTTGACCATCTTCAAAGAGCGAGGGCATTCTCTCCAAGATTGATTTGTGGTTTGGGTATAACTAGTTGAAGATTCGGGACTCGGATATTCTAAAGACAACTTTCAGGAACCGTTATAGCCACTATGAGTTCCTAGTAATGTCTTTTGGGCTGACCAATGCCCCAACAACGTTAATGCATTTGATGAACAATGTGTTTCGGCCTTATCTCAACTCATTGTTTATTTTGTTCATTGATGATATCTTGGTGTACTCTCGTAGCGAGAAGGAGCACGCTCATCATTTGCGGTTGTGTTGCAGCAGTTGAGAGAGGAGAAACTTTATGCCAAATTCTCCAAGTGTAAGTTTTGTCTCAGTTCAATGGCGTTCTTGGACCACGTGGTGTCTAGTGAGGTTATTTAGGTTGATTGAAAGAAGATATTGGCGGTTCAGAGTTGGCCCAGACCATCCTCAACTACGGAGATTCAGAGCTTTCTTGGTTTGGCTGTTTATTAGCGCCGATTCGTGCAGGGTTTCTTGTCTATTGCATCGCCCTCCTTTCAGGTGGTTGGATGAGTGTGAGGACAACTTTTAGAAGCTCAAGGCTATCTTGACCACAACTCTAGTTTTAGTTTTTCTATCAGCTTCTGGTTCTTATGCAGTATATTATGATGCTTTTTGGATCAGTATTGGATGTGTTTTGAAGTAGGAGGGTAAAGTGATTGCTTATGATTCGTGCCAGTTGAAGACGCATGAGAAGAACTACCCTGTTAAGATTAGGAGGTACTATCTCTATGGTGTATCTTGTGAGGTATATACTGATTATCGTAATCTCCAGCACTTGTTCAAGCAGAAAGATCTAAATTTGAGGTAGTGGGTATGGTTAGAGCTGCTAAAGGACTATGATATTGCTATTCAGTATCATCCGAGGAAGTCCAAAATGGTGGCCTATTCCTTGAGTAGCAAGGCAATGAGTATGGGTAGCCTCGCATTCATTCATGTGGGTGAGAGACCTCTTATAGTTGATGTTCAATCCTTGGCCAACTGATTTGTTAGACTGGATATTTCAGAGCCCAGCCGGGTTCTAACTTGTGCGGTTTATTGGTCTTCAATATTTTATCGCATCAAAGAGCGCCATTATGATGATCCTTATTTTCTTATTCTCAAGGACATGGTTCAGAGTGATGATGCCAGAGATGTGACTATTGGTGATGATGAGGTATTGAGGATAAAGGGCCCGATATGTGTGCCCAATGTAGATAGGTTACAGGAGTTGATTCTTGAGGAGGCCCACAGCTCACAGTATTCCATTCATCTAGGTGCCACGAAGATGTACCAGAATTTGAGATAGTACTATTAGTGGAGGAGAATGAATAAAGATATAGTTGAGTTTGTAGCTCGGTGTCTTAACTATTAGTAGGTAAAATATGAGCATCAGAGACCACGTAGGTTGCTTAAGAGGATAGAGATTCCGGAGTGGAAGTGGGAGCGGATCACCATGGATTTTGTAGTTAGGCTCCTACGGACTTCGAGGAAGTTCGATGCTATTGGTTGATTATGGAATTGTTGACCAAGTCCACGCACTTCATTCTAGTTGGTACTACTTATTATTAAGAGCAGTTGACTGAGATTTACATCCGAGAGATTGTTCGCCTTCACGGTGTGCCAGTTTCTATCATTTTAGATAGAGGCATGCAATTTACATTGCAATTTTGGAGAACTGTGCAGCGAGAGTAGGGCACTCAGGTGGAGTTGAGCATAATATTTCACTTACAGACGAACGGACTGCCTGAGCGCACTATTCAGATAGTGGAGGACATGCTACAGGCTTGTGTTATTTATTTCGGAGGTTCGTGGGATATGTTTTTTTTGCTCGCGAAGTTTGATTACAACAACAATTATCAGTCGAGCATTAACATGGCTCCGTATGAGGCTCTATATGGGAGGCAGTGTAGATCTCTGGTGGGTTAGTTTGAGCTGGGGGAAGCTAAGCTATTGGGTATAGACTTGGTTCAGGATGCATTGGACAAGGTGAAATTGATTCAGGAGCGGCTTCATAAGGCATAGTTGAGACAAAGAAGTTATGTTGACAAGACGGTCCGTGATGTGTATTACGTTGTTGGGGAGAAGGTTTTGCTGAAGGTTTCACCCATGAAGGGTGTTATAAGACTTGAGGAGAAGGACAAATTGAGACCTCGATTTATTTGGCCATTTGAGGCTCTTCGGAGGGTTGGATAGGTGGCCTACGAGCTTGGCTTTCCACCTAATTTGTCGAATGTGCATCTAGTATTTCATGTTTCTATGCTCTAGAAGTACATCGGCGACCCATCTCATGTGTTAGATTTCAACACAGTTCAGTTGGATGGTGATATAACTTATGATATGGAGCCGGTGGCCATTTTGGATCTGCAGGTTCAAAAGTTGAGGTCAAAGGATATAGCTTTTGTAAAGGTGAAGTGGAGAGGTCAGCCCGTGGAGGAGGCTACTTGGGAGACCGAGAAGTATATGCGGAGTAGATATCCACAACTATTTGAGACTCCAGGTATGTTTCTATACCTATTCGAGGACAAACGTTTGTTTAAGAGGGGGAGGATGTAACGACCCGACTGGTTATTTTGAGAGTTGTAGCCTCGTTCCCCTATTTACTACTCATTTTGTGTTCCACATCTACTATATGACTTACCGGGTTGGTTGGTTTGGGTCTGAAGAGATTTCAGAGTGAATTGATACACTTAATTTCTTAATTGAAAGCTTAAGTTAGAAATGTCGACCGGATGTTGACTTATGTGTCAACAACCTCCGATATGTATTTTGATAGATCCTTAGCTGTGTTAGGTGATTTTGGACATAGGAGCGTGTCCAGATTGTGATTTGGAGGTCCGTAGTAGAATTAAGCTTGAATTGGAGAAAGTTGGAATTTTGGAAAGTTTGACTGGGGTGGACTTTTCGATATCGGGGTCGGATTCTGATTCTGGAAGTTGGAGTAGGTTCATGGTTTCATTTATGAATTTTATGCAAATTTGAGGTCAATCGGACGTGATTTGATAGGTTTCAGCGTCGTTTGTAGAATTTGGAAATTTCAAAGTTCATTATGCTTGAATCCGTGTGTAATTCCTATTTTTGATGTTGTTTGAGGTCATTTGTGTTAGATCATGTTTTAATGATGCAATTAATATACATGTGCAGGAATTCAAAAGAAGTTAAGAAGAACTGCCGAGATAATTCATAACGAACAAGGAAATAAATCAATATTCAGCAGCAAATCAGGATTAACTTCGTAAATTTGGGAAATCAAATCTTCCTCTAATCAGCAGCAGCATAATTAACGGAACCAGAGTAATCAAGAAAGGAGATCAGGGATTAGCGGAGTTGTAATAATCAATGCAAAATCACGAAAGAATAAAAGAAGATCTGGGAAGCGAACATATTTGGAAGATCCAACAATTAAGGAATATCTTGCACTGCAATCCTCTACCAAAGGAAAGAAGATCAAGTGGAGCCAAACGCTCACTCCTTATTCTTGGAAAGAATCAATTCTCTCCAAGGATCAAATCCCTTGGGTTGACAAGCCTCAACCATCCATTATAGTATAAATACTCCTGTGTAAACCCTAGTCTTACATACTTTGATCGAACCAAAATACTCTCCTTAGTCTACTGCAAACAAGCATAGTAGTTTACTTAAATTTGCTGTGTAACAAGTTAGGGATAGAAAGAGGGTACACAACTGGTGAGGCATTATATGAAACGAGTGCTAGAAGAACTAAGCGATATCCATCACATCTGTACTCGAAAGAAATTCATTTGCTAGAAGAGAACTCCCTTGCAACCCAAGGGGACAGGATTAAGATTCACATTGAATCCGAACCAGTATAAAATCCTGGTGTATTTAATTCCTGCAAATTACTTTTTGCATTTTAATTATACCTTCTTACTTATTATATCCAGTCGACTACTCCAGTTATAAGTCAACTTATAAGTGAATTATTTTAACTAATTTACAATTCACCCCCTCTTGTACTTTCAATTAGTATCAGAGCTTGGCTCACATTTTATCTTTTGCTTAGCAGCTTGTGAGAAAAGATCATGGCAAATCAGGTTATCATAGGAGCTTTCTTTCAGGAAAGAACTTCCCAAGTTAGACCACCATACTTCAATGGACAGCACTTCTCTCACAGGAAGGTACGAATGAAAATCTTTGCCAAAGAATACGATGTTAAAGTATGGAGAGTCATCAAGAAGGGAAATTATCCACTACCCGTTAGCACCCCACCACTTGCTGATCCTGATGACATAGACTCATACTCAAAGGAACAATTGGAAGCCGTTCAAGTAAAAAACAAGGCAAGGAATCTACTTCACAATGCTATAAGTGGTGAAGAATATGAAAAAATATCAAGTTGTGATACAACCAAAGAGATGTGGGACAAACTTGAAGTAACTTATGAGGGAACCAGCAAAGTAAAGGAAACTCACACCAACATGCTAGGTCATGACTATAAACTTTTCTCAATGAAAGAAGGAGAATCTATTGAGGATATGTTTGATAGATATAGTAAGATAATCAGTGATTTAAAAGCTTTTGGTAAGCCCTACACCATTGGTGATCAAGTCAGAAAAATTCTTAGAAGTTTGCCAACCACTTGGCAGACCAAAGTGGTCACGCTGGAATCTTAAGACCTAAACAAATTATCCTATGATGAACTGCGAGGAGAACTCATTGCTTTTGAAAGGACCCATCTAAAAAAGACAAATCAAGAGGAGAAAAGGAAAACAGTTGCATTCAAAGCATCTACTGAATTAGCCGAAAATGAAACTGATGATCCTGAAGCTCTACAAGAAGAAATTGCTGTGATGTCTAGGAATATGGATGGACTAATGAGAAGATACAAAAATACAAAGAAAGGTAGATTTCTTCCAAGACGATCTAGGAAATAGAATGAACAGGACAGGAACTACGACAAATGCTACGAATGTGGAAAATTTGGACACATTCAAGCTGAATGTCCAGAACTAAAAAGGAAGATCTCTAGAGGCTTCAACAAAAACAAATCCTTCGGAAGCTGGAGCGATGAGGATGAATCAGACCATGAAAAATAGCAAAACTTTGCTTTATGACTATTCTAGAAAATGAAATAGATAAAACCACAGGGTGCTGGATAGATGAAGATAATTCAGATGATGAAAACTACTTCACGGCACGAGGCGAAACTAGCGAGGTAAGATCTTATGACTGTAAAAGATGTAATGAATTGCAGGATATTCTTGACTCTACCTTAAAGGATTCTCAAAGAATGATGAATGAACTTAATAGGCTTACTAAGGAAATCAAAGACTGGAAAATCAAACATGAACTATGTGAAATCGAAAAGGACGTACTTCAAGAAGAGTTTGAGGAATTGCAAATGCAGCTTAACATCTTGCGCAAATCCACCAGTCAAAGCTCTGTCAGGTCAAACCAGATGACTTACAAGTCAACTGGAAAGGAACCACTCAGAACCAAATCGACTAGTCTGTCGGACCAGATGGCTTATAAGTCTACTGGGAAGAAACCAACTAACTCTATATCAGTTGGTTCCAACACTTATGAGAGACCTGAAAGCGGGTCTGGAGCCATATGTCATTACTGTAATAAAAGTGGGCTTCCAATTGTCAGTTTCGAAAATCTAATATGTCAGGATGGTTTTGGAAGCCAAAAAATCCTGAACCTACCAACACTAACTCTCCAGGAACCAAGCAAGCTTGGGCACCTAAAAGAAAGTGATCATCTTATTTTGCAGGAACCTCACAGAATAAGTCTCTAAGGAAAATGGTATCTAGATATTGCGTGTTCCAGCCACATGACAGGTGATAAAAACCTGTTCAAAGAACTTACAAAGATTGATGGAGGAAGTGTAAGATTTGGAGACGATTCAAGGGGCAAAATAGTTGACACTGGAAAAATTCCCTTCAACAAAAATTACGATATTAAAGAAGTATATCTTGTTGATGGCCTAAACTACAATCTCCTAAGTATAAGTCAACTCTGCGACTCAGGCTATGAGGTAAAATTTAAAAGAGCAGGTTGTTCTATTGAAGACGAATCAGGTAAGACAATCCTTCCTAGAAAGAGGTATGGAAATGTTTATATTCTTGATGGATTCGAAAATATAAACGGTCACATCTGCTTAACCTCTATTTCTGATGATCCCTGACTATGACACAGAAGACTTGGCCACGCAAGCATGCATTTGATTGAGAAACTGTCCAAACATGATTTAGTTATTGGCTTACCTAAACTGAATTTTTCTTGAACTCACATTTTGTGATGCATGCTAAATAGGTAAGCAAACTAGAAACCCTTTCAAAAACAAAGATATTATGTCTACTTCGAAACCTCTTCAACTACTTCACATGGATTTATTCTCACCTACTAGAACTGCTAGCTTAGGAGGTAAGAAATATGCTTTTGTTATTGTTGATGAATTTTCACGTTTCACTTGGGTGATTTTCTTGTCTCATAAAGATGAAGCCTTAAGAAATTTTGAAGTTTTCTGCAAAAGGATTGAAAGAGAAAAAGGTCATTTAATCTCAAAAATTTAGAGTGACCATGGAGGAGAATTTGAAAGCAGAGCTTTTGAGGACTTCAGTAACGATCAAGGTTACACTCACAATTTCTCTGCACCACGCTCACGACAGAAAAATGGAGTTGTAGAAAGAAAGAACAGAACCCTCCAAGACATGGCAAGAACCATGCTACTTGAACACTCATTGCCAAATTATTTCTGGGCAGAAGGCGTAAATACTGCGTGTTACATTCTCAATTGTTGCCTCATAAGGCCAATTCTAAAAAAGATCCCCTATGAACTCTGGAAGGGTAAACGTCCAAAGATCTGTTATTTTCATCCCTTTGGAAGCAAATGTTTTATCCATAATAATGGTAAGAACAATCTTGGAAAGTTTGATCCAAGAAGTGACAAAGGTATTTTTCTGGGGTATTCATTAAATAGAAGATCTTTTAGAGTTTTTAATAAACGCACTCTATGTGTAGAAGAATCTGTACATGTTATATTCAATGAAAATAACTCCTTGATTGAGAAAGGAACAACTATAGGTGACGAAGAGCAAACTCAAGGAGCTCATGAAAATGGAAAAATGCTGGAGTCGACTAACATGACTAGCATGATTGAGTCAACTATAGAAAACAACAACAATACTCTAGATCAACCAGTATAGTCGACTACTAATACCATCCGACTAAATGAATGGAGAAGCGAACTCGAATATCCTCAGAAGTATATTATAGGTGATCTAAATGAAGGAATGAAAATCAGGGCTACTCTAAAAAACAAAGCAAACATTGCATTAATCTCTCAAGTTGAGCCAAAAAAGGTAGAGGAAGCACTGAAGGACTCAAGCTGGGTGCAGCCATGCAAGAAGAATTAGATCAATTTAGCAAAAATCAAGTATGGAAATTAATACCCAAACTTGACAATGTGTCCGTAATCAGAACAAAATGGGTATTCAGAAACAAATTGAACGAGGATGACAAAGTCGTAAGAAACAAGGCAAGATTAGTTGCTCAAGGTTATTCACACCAAGAAGGAGTCGACTATGATGAAACTTTTGCCCCAGTAGCTCGGTTGGACTCTATATGAATTCTCTTGGCATACTCATCCTTTAAAGGGTTCAGGCTATTTCAAATGGATGTCAAAAGTGCCTTTTTGAAAGGATTCATTGAAGAAGAAGTCTTTGTGAAACAACCCCCAAGCTTTGAGTATTCAAATTTCCATATCATGTATACAAGCTTTCCAAAGCATTATATGGTTCTGGTATGATAGATTGAGTACTTTTCTTATTGATCATGGTTTTACCAAAGGTAAGATAGACACTAGTTTGTTCATTAAACGATCAATGGAAGGTAATCTTATTATTCAAATTTATGTTGATGACATTATTTTTGGAAGTGCTAACCCTCTTATGCGCAAGGATTTTTCAAGTCTTATGCAAAGTGAGTTTGAAATGAGCATGATGGGAGAACTCACATTCTTTCTTGGGCTACAAATTCAACGAACCGAAGAAGGAACCTTTATTTGTCAGGCTAAATATACAAAGGAGTTAATTCAGAAATTTGGCATGAGCAATGCTAAGTTAATTGGGACTCCTATGAGCCCTGCTACAAATTTGGATAAAGATGAACAGGGCACTCCAGTCGATGAAACCAAATACAGAGGAATGATTGGATCCCTACTATATCTAACAGCAAGTCAACCAAATATTATGTTTAGCGTATGTAAATGCGCCAGGTTTCAGTCAGCTCCCAAGGAGTCACATTTGAGTGCTGTGAAAAGAATCATTCGATATCTTATTGGAACAATATCTCATAGTTTATATCCTCGCTCTAACTCTTTAAATTAGAAGCTTTTTCAAATGCTGATCTTGTAGGTGACAAAGAAGATAGAAAAAGCACAAGTGGCACTTGTCAATTACTAGGAAAAGCACTAATATCTTGGAATAGCAAAAATCAAGCATCAGTCGCCTTATCCACTACAGAAGCTGAGTACATTGCAATTTGATAATGTTGTGCACAACTTCTGTGGATGTCCAATCAACTGGGTGACTATGAACTTTCGTTTAAACCTATACAAATTTTTTGTGACAATTCTAGTGCTATTTGTATTTCAAAAAATCCTGTGCATCACTCTAGAGCTAAGCATATATATATATTAAGCATCATTTTATTAGAGGTCATGTCCTTAAAGGTGATATAGAAATAGCTTTTGTTGGTACCGCTGCCCAATTAGCCGATATTTTCACTAAGCCTTTGCTAGAAGAAAGATTTTGTACTCTGAGAAAATTAGTTGGTATTATTTGCTGGTCAAAATACTCTTAGGACCTATATGCTATTTTTTCTGAAAAGTGTTATAATTGCCATTTCCCACGCACTTAATGCGCCCCGTTTCTTTTCCTCTATTTTCACATCAGTTTGCAGTGTGAAGATGGAAAGTCAATCATCATATCTTCTCAACTGACACCTTTTCCTTTTCTGCACTCAACCATCAAACTTTTCCTTCTTAAGTTAGAGAACCTCTTCAGTCACCCTCACCCACATATTCTCTCCAAAACCTTCTACAAAACCTCTCTTTCAATGGCAAAACACTCCAAGACGCCCTCTGCTTCCACTCGAAAAGGCACTCGCTCAAGGGCAAAACCCCCTTCCTCTCCGCCTAAGCATGTAGACCTAGGGTCTGATCATTCTGAACGCTACACCTAATCCCAAAGTGATCTTTCTGAACCGTCTAAAATTCTAGGCGATAAAGCCCTAGGCAAATGACCTATGGAAGATCCTCCTCTCTCATCCACTCCAAAGAAATCAAAAGAGTATTTCTCAGCCTCACTTGATTCTGACATGAATTTCTCGGATACCCCAAATAGGGATCTTTTTATTTCTCTCAAGGATAAGCCTATCGCCTATGGAAGAGTCGTGGATCTTGATGATATAGAAGCTCTCAACTGTAAGGTAAAAGATCTTTTTGTCTATCAGGGGCGGGAAAAATTTCTCTCTATTCCTTCGCCTAAAGTTTGTGATCCCTTAGTCCGTATGTTTTATGCTAATCTCCGCTCAAATAAATCAGATAGGCTACAATCTCTAGTACTATGTAAACGCATTGTTCTTAATTTGCTTTGTTTGATTCTCTCTTCCAATGTCACTGCTCTGGTTTCCCCACTCTGTTTAAAAATGTATGTCCTGAGAACTTTGAGATTTCTTTTGACCAAGCCAAACAATGCATTGTTGAAAATCCCTCTGAAAGCCTTCCAAATCAATTGGGTCCTAGTGATGTGAGTTTTGAGACCCGAGTTTTGGCCCATATTGTTGCAACCTCCTTGCTTCCCCACACTAGGTCATTTTCAACCTTTTCTCAAAGGGATACATTTTTTGTCTACTGTTTCATTACCAAACTCAAACTCAAACTTTCCTCTTAGGTCATAAATTTCATGATAGAAAGTGCCGAATATCCCACCAGTTTACCCTATGGTATGGCGATCACCCACATTCTTGAAGCCCATCAAATCTCATTATCTGATTATCCCTGTCTCTATCTCAAAATGTTACAATTCTAGAGATTTAGCGAGTATGAGGTATGTGAGTATTAAGGGCTCCTAGGTTAAGAAAAGTGAGAGTGAGGCCAAAAAGACCCCTATCGAAGCCAAAACTTCCTCAGCTGCTTCTCCTCCTGCTCTTATCAGTTCTGAGCTGAGTGCCAAACTCAGTTCCATTGACTCCAAACTCTCTGACACCCAGAATCTTCTTTCAGCTACTCAGTCCACTATAGGTAACATTCATTCTATCTCATGGAAATAGGGTCTGACATGTCCAAAATCAGAGTTGTTGTTCTCAGAATCAGAGAAAATGCTGTCAAAGCTTTCAAGGAGGTTCATGACAGGCTAGATGGGATGAGCATCTCTGCAAATACAATCTTCGAACAATTGAAGGAGGCCACCTGCAACACTCTTACCTATTTCCTGCGCTGCGAGTGTGGATGTTATTAAAAACAATGTGTGATATTGCTACTTGTTCTGCTGGTTTTGTAGGCTGTGCCCCTGGATAATTTTTTCTTTTTTTGATCTGTGTGCTGTCTCATCAGCCACTGAATGATCTTATTTTGTTAGCTCTGTCCCTAGTCCCTCTTTGCTGATGTCAAAAAGGGGGAGAAAATGTTGTTAATATCCTGATATCCTGTTATGTGTTATGTGTGCTTGATATTATGTGAACAGGTACTATACAGGTACAGGTACAAGTCGACTATGTGTGGAGCATGCGCACACTTCTGTGTTATGTGTGTTTGCTATGTGTTATGCTATTATGTGAACAGGTACTATACAGGTACAAGTACAAGTCGACTATGTGTGGAACATGACCTCACACTTCTTAAATGTGCATAGGTAGTGCTCTCTATAAATATTGAACAGGTACTAGTCAACCGCACCTATTGAGGGGGTGATTCATGGACAAAGCCAAGTCGACTGCATACATTGAGGGGCAGTCACGTCGACTAATAAAGTACAGGGAAGTCAACTGATGTTTACTTCTTTACACAGTATATTATTTTGCCATCATCAAAAAGGGGGAGATTGTTAGATCATGTTCTAATGATGCAATTAATATACATGTGCAGGAACTCAAAAGAGGTAAAGAAAAACTGCCTAGATAATTAATAACGAACAAGGAAGAATTCAATCGCAAAGATTTGCAAGGAAAGAAATCCATATTCAGCAGCAAATCAGGATTAATTTCATAAATTCGGGAAATCAAATCTTCCTCTAATCAGCAGCAACATAATTAATGGAACTAGAGTAATCAAGGCAGGAGATTTGGGATTAGCTGAGTTGAAATAATCAAGGCAGAATCACGAAAGAATAAAAGAAGATCTGGGAAGCAAACGTATTTGGAAGATCCAACAATTAAGGAATATCTTGCACTGCAATCCTCTGCCAAAGGAAAGAAGATCAAGTGGAGCCAAACGCTCACTCCTTATTCTTGAAAATAATCAATTCTCTCCAAGGATCAAATCCCTTGGGTTGACAAGCCTCCACCATCCATTATATTATAAATACACCTGTGTAAACCCTAGTCTTACATACTTTGATCAAACCAAAATACTCTCCTTAGTCTATTGCAAACAAGCATAGTAGTTTACTTAAATCTGCTGTGTAACAAGTCAGGGATAGAAAGAGGGTTCACAACTGGTGAGGCATTGTATCAAACAAGTGCTAGAAGAACTAAGCGATATCCATCACATCTGTACTCGAAAGAAATTTATTTTCAAGAAGAGAACTCTCTTGCAACCCAAGGGGACTAGATTAGGATTCACATTGAATTCGAACTAGTATAAAATCCAGGTGTCTTTAATTCCTGCAAATTACTTTCTGCATTTAATTATACCTGCTTACTTATTATATCCAGTCTACTACTCCAGTTATAAGTCAACTTATAAGCGAATTATTTTAAATAATTTACAATTCACCCCATCTTGTACTTTCAATATGAGGATTCGACTAAGTTTGTATGGAGTTATAAGACCTGTTGGTATATTTGTTGAGGTCTCGGGGGCCTTGGTATTAATGCACCAAGTTTTGAAGTTTGGAGATTGCTGAAAACTGTTCTCTTCTGGTGTAATCGCACTTGCGGAGTGGGAACCGCAAATGCGAGCCCGCAAAAGAAGGGGCCAAGGGAGAGGTGAGCAGATATTGCAGGTATGAAGATTTCCCGCATCTGCGTGATCACAGAAGTGGGAAAGAGGGAGCGGATATGGCTATTTCCGTAGGTGCAATGGTATTTTCCTCACTTGCAATATGCACATATGCGGTCTAGGGATCGCAAAAGCGGAGGCAGTTGGTTAAGTGACTTCCCCAGAAGCGGAACTTTCACCCCAGAAGTGGATTTTTAGCCGCAGGTGCAGAAGACATGGGCAAAATATATAAATAGGAGACTTTGAGATTTTTCACCATTTTCATCATTTTGAGCTCGGACTTTGGATGTGCTTGAGAGAGTTTTTGAAGAAATTACGGAGGTAAGCTCCCTGTGTTCATTTTTTTTGAATAATGATGTTTCCCAACTGATTTCATACCCAGTTGGTGTGTTTTTCAGGTAACATTTGGGGGTTTGAAACTAGGGATTTGGAGAATGAATTTTGGGGATTTGGATGACCAATTGGTGTCGGATTTTGGTGAATTGGGCATGGTTAGACTCGCGAGTGAATAGGCTTTTTGGTTTTGTGACTTTTGTCGAATTTCGAGACATGATCCCGGGGACCAGGTTTGTGCCGATTTTGCGTTTTGAGCTATAATTTAGTATTTTTCTTGTGGAATTGATTCCGTTAGCCTATATTGATTGTATTGTACTGCTTGTGGCTAGATTCAGGGCATTTGGAGGCTGACTTGCAAGGCAAAGGCATTTTGGAGTAGATTTTTGTTCGGACTGAGGTAAGTAACGGTTCTAAATCTGGTCTTGAGGATATGAAACCCCCAAATTATGTTATGTGAATGTTTTGAAGATGACACACATGCTAGGTGATGGGCATGTAAGCGTATAGGCATGTATCGTGGGAACTTTGACTTGGTCCACTCCGTCAAACTAAAAAGTTGAATAAACTTGTTGTTACCTATATGTTCTCCATGTGTTATAGAAATTTCACTATGAATCATATTAGAAACCACGTTTAGGCTATGTGTTGGTACTGTTGGGACCCACAGAGGCCATGTTACATATTGAATTACCTGCTAAATGCTATTTGTACTCAGTCTATGTTGTTACTCGCATATCATATCTCAGTCTCTGTTGTTACTCGCATATCATATCTCAGTCTCTGTTATTCTTAATGATACATCATATTATTGTTATTTGGACTGAACTTCCTGATTTTTGAGAGCCCGAGAGACTGGAGAGATTAATGACTGAGTGAGGCCAAGGGCCTGATTGTGAGGATATTTATGGGATCGGGCTGCACGTCGCAACATATTTTATTGATTTATACCATAATTGGTTTGATATAGCACTTGTGCTGTAGGAGCCCCTCTGGAGTTTGTACATACCCTCAGTGAGCGTAGGTACCTACTGAGTTCGAGTGCCGAGCGACTGTGAGGAATGAGTGAGTTTGAGGAAATGAGTGATTGTGAGGTTGGAGTGAATACACGGATTGAGTAACTGTTGTCCTGAGAGAATGTATATTATTTAATTATTGTTGCACATAGTTTCCTCATATCAATGTTTTGAAAAATTTTGAAAAGATATCCCGGTTTTACTTGAATTTGGTATAAACAAACTGATTTGACTTTATTTAGCGAATTTGGAAAGTATGTCTATTTTTCCTTGTTGAGACTACTTATATGAAATATAATTATGTATCTCGTCACTACCTTTCAGTTCCTTATTTATTATTATTACTTACTGAGTTAGTTGTAAGTATGCTACACCCTGCACTTCGTGTGCAGATCTAGGTGTTTCTGGATGCGGAGGGTGTAGATAGTTCTTATAACTGACCATTGGAGATAGTGAGGTAGCTGCCAGGCATTCCCAGACCTTGTTTTCTTCTTTCGTATCTTTTCTTTCATGGTATTTGGATTCAAACTATGATAGTCATTTTATTTCCAAACTGTTTATGTTTGAATGTTCATGACTTAGTGACACCCCGATGTTGGGTCTATTTTCCGCACTTGTTTTTTTGGGTTTAACCCCTGTTTACGAAAACTCTATTTATTTAAAACTTTTGATTTATCTTTTTGTGAGATATTGGATTTATTTTAAAAAAGTCGGCTTGCCTAGTATCATTGATAGGCGTCATCACAACAGGTTAGGATTTGGATCGTGACATGCATGTAGGTTACATAACAAATTTATTACTATATGTTTCACATGTCAACAACCCAATTCAACAAATTACAACTATTGTGACGAGCAACCCGATACGATCATAATATTTTTATGGTGTGTGACTCGATCCAATATAATATACGCCATGGTGCGCGCCCGATTCAATATAATATATGCACAAAATAATAACAACCAAACCATCAACCTAACCGGATAACCTTAACAAACAAGTCAAAATATATGTAATAGCAACAAACAAGGTAGAAGGCATATACATAACAATAAGAAATACGATAGAAAGAACAAGTATCATGATAATAATCAAGATAGAGGAAAAATATGTGAGAGAAATGAACCGAGTAAAAAATAGAGACATAATGGTAACAAATTAAGTGGGAAACATAGATGTGATAGTAATAAACTAGATATGAAAGCATGTAGGATCAATCAAGGTCAAGTGTATGTATGTATGTATGGACGAACAACCACAAAATAAAGTTAACCTCTCGGTCCTCTCTGCATAGATATAACTACCAATTTCATATTAAACTGCACAAAAATATCCATTGTGCCAATATCATAGAAATCGCTCGGAAATACCCATCATGCCAAATATCTCCCTAAGACCCAATCATGATCATTCATATGGATCTCAAGTAACACAAGAATAACAAGTATAAATATGTTTTCGTGGCATAATAGATTACTATGATCAATTCAAGTATATCAAGAATTTCAAGATTATCCTACGATGCTCATTTAAGATATCATATGTCTAAAGATGTTTTCTAGCACGATAATTATACTCATATAATATTAGAAGCAAGTGAAATATAAGTAAAGAAAATTACAAAGTTCAAAAAGGCACAAAGAAGCATCTAATCTATCTCGAGCATGGATAACCCTGCACATGTATATACGCTCATCGCTGCGACGGACCAATTTCTATCATAGGCCGTGATAGCGCCCAACACTGTTGTTAGGCAAGCCAACGGTAAACCATCAAAACAATCATCCATTCATAATACTTTGAATATCAAAACTTTCATTTAATAGAGCGGAATTAAGTTTAGAAATCATGGTAAAATACTTTCATTACTACTAAGTCATGAAGTATGAATGAAACATAAAGCGTAATGATTAGATACAACCATGAATATCTATTAAAACTCTCCAAAACGCGATATCAGAAGTGCATGAGCATCTAGTAGAATATACAAAACCATTATAACTACTGTCTGGTATGAAAATAGACATAACAAAATGAACATAGGGGGAAGGAGACTCCAGGTGCTAAAGATCGAAGCATGGAAAGCAGCTCTCCACTAAGTCTCTGGCTGGTGCGTCTACGTGTCTGAGTTACCACCTAAATCCCTTGCCTCGGTACTTGCACTATTAATGCAGAAGTGTAGTATGAGTACGTAAATTAACGCGTACCCAGTAATTATCTATTCTAACTTCGAAAAAGTAGTTACAAAGGGTCGATATTTACACCTACTAGTTGTCCAATAACAAAGTACATTAATGTAGACATGCATGAATCCCAACAAGTAGCAACAACATAGATAAATATAAATAACATGATTTTCAACATAAAAATAGTTGTGAAATCATCAAGTAATATATTATTCCTCGAACGAAACAAGGATAGCTAAGATAATATCAAATTTCAAGTCATGAATAAAATATGTGTACCCTGACACCTTATCGAATATTACACACAAATTCTGCTGAAGTCATACGGCCCGATCCATAATAATAGTATATGCTATCGAGGTCGTACAACCTGATCCATAGATGCATCTCATAATGATGATATAGTCATACGTCCTAATCCATAATGCTCATTCATATCATTGCTGAGGTGTACTGCCGATCCCACAGGAATATAGAAAACTTTCCCACCCACGAAGATACGTACGAGTCAAGAAGACACGAAACTACTAATCATATAAACACAACACGAGGATAGAAATACAAGAAAATATCAAATATCCCGCCAGAATTCAGGGTTAAGAGGATCGATTAATATGTAAATATATTGTAAATCTCATTTATGAATCCAAGTAATCAAACAAGCAAGTTTAATTCAAGTAATATAATTAAGGCATGTTGTAGGTATAAATCTACTTGGACAAAAATATAAATCTAGATATGCACGGACACTCGTCACCTCGTACATACATATCATCCATAAGACATAGCACACAATAATTAAAATGCCTACGGGGATAATTCTCTCTTACAAGATTAGGCAAGAGACTTACCTTGCTTCAAGTCTACTACTTGGCTCCCACAACTCACTAATCACCTCAAATCGACGTCGAGCAACGCGAAACTAGTCAAATGTATACTAATCGATCAATATATGCTCAAAAACTCAGAATGCAACTATCAGAGTCGATTCACAACCCCTCTTGAAAAGTCAACCCTAGACCCACATTCCCAGATTCTGAAAATTTTGAAGATAAATGTTACCCATGATGTTACGAACTCATATATATAATTTACACCCAATTACATAACATATTTCGTAGTCAAATCTCGTATTTATCAAATTCTAGGTTTTTCAATGAAATCTCCAAATTATACTAATTTCCGTCTTAAAATCCACACCTAATCCATCTATCTAACTTACAATTAGTTAGAATCTCTTAAATTATGAGACTCGATGAAAAAGCCCCTTCAAAATACTGCAAAATCACCCAAGCTAAGAGAAATAGGATTAAATGAGTCTAAGTCCCGTATAAATATCACTTTCTGCCCAGGTGTTCTTCACTGTAATCACAGAAATAGCCTCGCGATTGCGAAGACCATGCTGCCCCCGCCCTAAATATATTTTCTTGTGCATGCAATTACCATAAAGCGTTCGCGATGCACACTGCCCTCACTGTTCCACATTCACGATTCCAACCTCTGCATAGGCCAATGCCTACCTGCCCCTGCAAGTCCTCTAACGCGATCGCTATTTCCTTGACTCGATCACGTAGACCAACTGCCTTAACTCGATCTCATAGATCAACTGCCCTCCCTGGCCCAAGCCATTAACTCATTGCGTTTGTGACCTTAGCCAAGTGAACGCGAAGCTCTACCAACCACCATCAGCAATTGCGATACCCCTTGCGCTTTCATAAAGAAACACTCTTCCTAAGCTCCACACAACACTTCGCGAACATGATTCCTTCTCTGTGATCGTGATACACACCAGATATCAACAAAATGTGATAAGTTTGACCTTGCTCAAGGTAGTCCAATACTCACGCGAGCCACCCGGGACCCTGTCTAATAATACTAACAAGTACATAAACATAATCTATACCTAGTCGAGGTATCAAAACACATAAAATGATATCGCAACCAAGAACCACACCCCAAAACCAAATTAATCAACTTCTAAACTTTGAACTTCTTCCGACTATGTCTGAACAGAAAGAATCATACCTAAACAACTCGAAATGAAATAAAATTTTACACACAAGTCCTATATGACAAATAAATCTACTCACAGGCCCGGAATGTCAAATGCAATCGGATAATACCAAAGTCCACCTTGTTGATGCCCCCATTTTCCTCCTTTAAAAGGTGAAATCGGATTTATGACATTTGGGAGGACAACTTGTTCCCTCCTGAGAATTGGGTTTTGGATTGAAGAGTCGCCACCTAATGATTAAAGTGCATTAGGACACTAAGAAGGGTTGGAGTTGAAGAACCAGAGTTTGGGTAAGGGTTAGAAATTATCTCGAGGGGAAGGTGTTAGGCACCCCCCAAGATCCACTAGTGTGGTTCTCAGCCATGTTATAATTGTGACTTCACATAATCAAGTAAGAAATTAAGGCTCAAATAGAAAGGGTTTTCGCATAATATTGCAAGTGAATTGAATTTGGAGAAAAAGCAAAGAGGGTAGAAATTTTAAGAAAATAATTTAAACAATTCTAAAAAAAGATAAAAACAAGTGGGCGGGGGGGAGTCCTAGGTTTATGATTAATATGGATCATCAATACAATATTTAGTAATTGCCCCTCAGAAAAGGGCTACATGAGATATTAGTGCATCGGTCATCATCTCCATATTATACCCTTCCCACCCTATAAAGATTATTAAATGCGTGAGTTGGTCGTGGATACTTATTGCGTGCTATTACTCGCCTCGTCCTATAAGTCCTAAAGGGTATTTAGGACCACTATTCATACGTGGTAGGGATTAGGCTGAACCCTTAAGTTTAAAGGCAAAGATGCTAAGCGACATACATAACAAATAGGACTGCACATAAGGGAACACACAAAGACTCATAAAGGCTCAAAGATCCCTCCACAAATAGACACATAATTAGCACGTCTCAAACACATTTAAAGTCTTAAAGATAAGAGTTTAAAAAGTGGGAATGTTGAAATAAAATTGGTAAGTTTTAGTGAATGCAGAAGGCTTAATTAAGACTAAGTGTCTTGAAGAATGTTCGACTTTCAGAAATACAACTAGAGACAACAGTAAGATTTACAAGTATACTGCAGTTTAGGAATTAATGAAAAGACATAAAATCGTTGAAACACACTTTGAAAATAGAGTAAAGACATTAAAGATACAGTAACTTGATGAAACGTAGGATAAATAGTTTAAAAAAATAGCACGATTCTGGGCAGAAAGGGTAACCCAGTAGAAAACATAGTAGAACAAATGCACAATTTCGAGATCATTTCAAAGTGGGGCAGGAGTTTTAGTAAAATGGAGCGAACTTCAGAGATACAGGAGTAAAAGCAGATTTCAGGATATTAAAGGAGGTTGATTGGTTCTAAACTAGTAAAAAACGTGATTGATCAATTCTTATTAGGCCTAAAGCTTGCCTAGGCGTCATATGTATTGCTTACTTGTCTTAGAGGGTGAACATGCATATTAATCTCCAGTTTTTAAAAAAAGGATACGCATACAGTACTTGTATTATTAGATTAAGCATGCTAATAGGCGTTTTGACAATCACAATCCAGATAAGTATAAAACTCTAAGCAACAAGATGTCTAATGCACATAGGAGTTCCTAAAACATGATTTCTACTACGCCAATGCAGTAATGACAGTTTATTGGGCTTATTGTTAATTGATTAAGATTAAGAATTGAGTACAATAACATACTGAGAGTGAAAGACCTAAAACAGGGTTTCTAATGCTTGACATGCATGTCCTAAGCGGGATGTCTATTGCGCAAATAGGTAAATAAAACCTATAAACAAGTTTTCTACCCATTAAAATAAACATGCACACCCCTCCCCCATATTCACTATTCAGCCCCCAATCATTCATTTACAAATTATTACAAACCAATAGTATCTGAATTACAGTAATAAAGAACAAAACTAAGAAGTTATTCTATGGGGAGCATTCAATCAGGCCCAGTCTTCCAACCATACTCCCTTCGAGTTTCACAGCCTTTGCCATGGTCTAGGTGCGGCAAAGCTCCCTAGGACCCCATTGGATCCCTGGCCAATACTAGCACCTAAACGCCTAGCAGAGTGCAGGACATGTGCAGTGTGGAATTACCATTCTTGTGTGTCAAAGTTCAGTGAGTACTCAGAGGTACCCAAAGCAATGCTCACATGAAAGGGGTAGAACCTATTCTGTAAGAGTAGTGAGAGTGCTTGATATAGTTTTGAAGGAATTGAGTTGAGAAAAACAGTTTGAAAATGATCCATCTAGAATCTGTTTTTGAAAGAAAACAATAGAAGAGTGTAACAATTTCGAAAGAATGTGAGCAGGACAATCTTAGAACTAGAATGTTACACATGGTTCAGGGAAGCAAACACAAACAGGGGAAGGGGAAATGAGGACAAGTGGTTCACATGTAAGAGCTTATTTGCACACACGCAGACATCAAATAAGTAATTTCAGGACTTAAACAGTCACAACACATTTCATCACAAAGTGTTCATGCTAGGGGGTTAACAACATGAGATTGAGGGATGCCAAACATGTCCACACATCATGTTCATGGAAGGGGTTCAGGATTACTTAGTAGCTAGGAGGGTTATGAATACATGCTGATAATGTACTGGGGTTAGGGAGTAAGGAAGAATTATAGTAAACAAGTAGGGGAAGCAGTACACATGCTGAATTACGGGAAGGATAATCACATCAATGAACTAGCAAAGAGGCATGCTAATTAAAATGTAAACAACATAACCATAAGTAGAAGCATAAAAGAAATAAGAGAAAGTGCAATAAAAACATATTGTTTTAGATGTTGTAAATCAAATAGAAGACGTACCACTAAGAGAGTAAGAGCAGGATGCAAAGACAAAGTGATAACACAATATTAGCCTTGGCTTACAGCCGGCTAATAATAGGCAAGAGCAGAGAACAACAATAGACCAAAAGGAGAAAGAAAGAAAGAGCACAAGAGAATATAGAATTGAGAGTATTCACTGATGCCTCTTTTGCTAATGAAAGAGTAGAGTATTTATAATTCTGAAAACGAGTAAAAAAAATAAGGTTAGAAATAAATTGTAGTATAATTATTGAAGTAAATACAATTAGAATCCCAATCAATGTAAGTACTCCCCTTTAGTTGGGGAGTCCTAGCTCAAACGGCTACCGTAATGACAAATAAGGAAAGAGAACTAATTGAATGACTAATTTCAATCATACAGAGTGTAGTAAAGAATAATGGGCATGTGGTTAGGACCAGGTCCAGAACATATGACTTAAGGAAAGTAAGAATCAATTGGGGACATGCTTTCATATAAAATAAGGCAGAGTATCATTCTGAAAATCAGTAACAGATTCCCCAGTATCACAGGGAATCAATTATCAATTAAGGTAGATGCCAACAAGTAAGGAAATACACAAAATCAATAAAGAGTATTATGGCAAGTATCATAGTTAAAGGAAAATACGCGAAATCAGTAAAGAGTTCTAAGGCAAGTATCATGGTTAAAGGAAAATACACAAAATCAGTAAAGAGTTCTAAGGCAAGTATCATAGTTAATACATAAAGGGATCAATACAAGTAACAAGTAACAGCCCGCAGGAATCATCAAGCATTTAAATAGCAGTCATGCGATTAACAGGGAGAAGTACTCATAGAACAACTGGAATTAAAGGTCAAAACAATGAATCAACGCAAGAGTTGCAGAGAACACACAGATGCACAGTCAAGTAGCAAAGAAACAACCCAGAATAGCTAGGGTTTCATCAATACTGGTTCGAATAACATAAAATCAGGAGATAATAGCTTAAAACACAACAGAGACGTTTAAAAAAAATGGGAAACCTTTCTGAGAACAGGGTCGAGTAAGCCTAGTTTCAAATATGAGACAAAGATGCTTAAAACCTGATCATTTGTAAAGATCGAGTAAAGAAAGGTTTAAAACATGACGGAGTGGTCACAAATCGTTAAAATATAGACAGTTCTTTGAAGAGACTTGGGTCGAGGTTAGGGTTTTCTAAGAAACCAGAGGAAGTAGGGATAACCTGGCCGTGAAACTCAGGAACCATGGTGATTAGAACACCATCGAGTCAAAACTCGCCGGAGAAAGGCCGAAAACAACCCAGGCAAAGCTTCCAGTGGTCGTCAGGCATGGATGCAACCCATAGAGGTCTTGGGAATGAAAGGAACCGGTGAGATAAGGCTTCAAGGCGGCTGGTGGTCGAAAGAGGCGAGGCTGGAGATGGCCAGAGATAGGGTTAAAGCCATCGGAGAAGAACTAGAAGGTTCTAGAAAGAAGGAGGAGAGTAAGACACGGGATAGAGAGAGAGTCGTCTCGAGAAAATGAGGAGTCGCGGGTTATATTAGGGATTGGGCTGGGAGGAATTTAATTGTGTATTGGGTCATTTAAATCTGATAGGAGTGTGGCTAAATTGGCTAAAATTGAAACAATAAAGGGCTATTTGTTAAATAGCCAATTTCCCTCTTTTATTTTTTTACAAAATAGATAAAAAATATTTTAAAACAAATTAAAGGTATTGAAATAATTAATAATGTATAAATATTAATTTAAAAATACTGGAAATGATTTTACAATTATAAAATGCTGTTAATCGTAAAATAGGCTATAATTACAATTATATACAATTTAGCTTAAAAAATACCAAACAAATGTTTAAAAATATGCAAAAATTACCTTAATTATATATTCATGTAAATATCAGAATGAAAATAAATTACTCACCAAAAATGCTAGTATGCGAATAATTATTGAATTTTGTACTATTAAAATAGATAATTAATTGATTTTAAAATCTTTAAAATACGGGAAAAATTCCAAAGCTCTTGGGCATGCTTATATATGCATGTACATGCTATGTTGACAATATTTTGAGTATATAAAAATACATGGGGAAAAATTGGGTATCAACAGCTGCCCCTCTTTACCCAAGAAGGATGAAACAGTTGTTGGGTAAAGATATGATGGCCAATTTTGACCGAAAGAAATGATTTGAAAGGTGTTGACCGAGCTCTGGCTCCTGAGCTGCCTACATATCCCTGGTCTTACAGGAATCAGGTCATATGTAGTTCGGGAATACATTGGCAGAACATGCCGATGTAGATTTTGAAATACGGACGCAATATTCAGGCTGGGAAGGATGGTCAGGGATTGATAGGTTGCGGGAACCGGAGTGGGATAGCTCCTGCTGAGACGACCGTTGACAGCCGGTGTACCTGCAAGTGAGAAATGCAAACATATATTGTGTATAAACTTAAACGTGATGCAAGTTCCAGTTGGACCATGAATGTTGTCTTCAAACGGTTAGGATGACGTCCTCAGACCATGACATCCTGGGCCATGAATCGTATAATAAAAGATTCGCAAGCTATGAAATGATGTTCTAGGGCTATGAGGATGATGCCTCCGAACCATGGTGCCTTTGAATAATGATATGCAAAAGATAAAGATGGGGTCCTCAGGACATGACATGGCATTCTCGGGCTATTCGAATGGTGCCTCCGAACAATGACGCCTTGGACGATTCGGTGATCTTTTAGCCTATTAAATGCAGGAGGTGACGATATTTCATCCAATGCGAGACTTAAATAAAGTTAGCAATATTTCAGCCGATGCTAAGTGTAAAGATAAATGGCGATATTTCAGCCGGTGCGATATTTAAATGAAGTAGTGATATTTCACCCATGCAAGATAGAAAGTGGCGATATTTTAGCCATGCAGGATTTAAATAAAGTTGGCGATCTTTCAGCCATGTGGGTGGAGACAATGCTTAGTCTCGGAAAGCAGAAAAGTAGCCTCATGCAATGCGACAAAAATGCAAGTGGAGACAGAGCTTAGTCTCGGAAGGCAGAAAAGTAGCCTTATGCAATACAGAGAAATGCAAGTGGAGACAGATCTTAGTCTCGAAGGGCAGAAAGGTAGCCTTATGCAATGCGAGGAAATTGCAAATGGAGACAACACTTAGTCTCGGAAGGCAGAAAGGTAGCCTTATGCAATGCAAGAAAATGTAAGCGGAGATGGAGACAATGGTTAGTCTCGGAAAGCAGAAAGGTAGCCTTATGCAATTCAAGAAAATGTAGATGGAGACAATGCTTAGTCTCGGAAGGCATAAAGGTAGCCTTATGAAATGCGGAGAAATGCAAGCGGAGATAGTGCTTAGTCTCGGAAGACAGAAAGGTAGCCTTATGCAATGAAGCAAATAAAGGTGAATATTAACGAAAGCTCTTAGCTAATAGATGATAGCTGATAGTTGATTGCATCGTTGTGGCTGCTGGGGATGTCATGTGCAGATAGCACTTGTAAGTAAGTGATGATTCTGAGAGTTGTATTCCTGAAAAAGTATGAGTATGTAATCGTATATGATGATTTTATGTCTTGGGGTGCCTGCATTCAAAGAAAAATCATGATTTTTGTAAAGGGGGAAGGTTAGTTCGTCCACTTGTGGACTTCTCTTGTCCTACTCGGATCTTGCTTTTATTGGGTGTAGCGTCGCTAGTCAAAGCAATTTTGATAGTAGCCATGCATGATTTAGTAAAGAATATAATTTAAATTGATTTTCTTTTAGATGAACTGACGACTGCGACCTCTTTCTTTGGAATTTTGAGGGTCCTCCTCAAAATTCTGCCCCAGTTACTGGGCTAGTGCTTCTGACGATTGCGTGCGATGACTGGCTGAAAATCAACTTCGGAATTTTGAGGGTCCTCCTCAAAATTCTGCCCCAGTTTCCAATATTGGGGGAAATGATAATTTTATTGAATTGTGACCGAACCCATAAGGCTGCCTACATATCCCCTCTTAAACGGGAATCAGGTCATATGTATTTCAAATTACATCATATAGGGAATCATAAAGATTACACATAATAACACTTGACTGCATCTAAATTGATTGTCTTTGGCCAGACTTCTCTATCCATTTCTACAAGTATGAGGGCTCCTCCTATCAGAACCCGGTGAACCATGTTGGACCCTGCCAGTTGGGAGAGAATTTTCCTTTGGCTTCATCCTGGTGCGAAAAGATTTTCTTTAACACCAGCTATCCTGGTGTGAATTGTCTTGGCTTGACTCTGTTGTTGAAGGCTTTGGACATTCTGTTCTGATAAATTGACCATGGAAAACTGCATTCATTCTCTTCCCATCTATTAGAGCTAGTTGCTCGTAGCGGCTTTTTACCCATTCTGCGTCGTCAAGTTCTGCTTCTTTTATGATCCTCAGGGAGGGAATATCTACCTCAGCGGGGATGGCTGCATTTGTGCCATAAACCAGCATGTAAGGAGTTGCCCCGGTTGACGTACGGAATGTGGTGCGGTAACCCAATAAGGCGAATGATAACTTCTCATGCCACTGCTTATGCTTTTCTATCATCTTCCTTAGTATCTTCTTGGTGTTCTTGTTGGCCTTTTCTACAGCTCCATTCATCTGAGGTTTGTAGGTTGTAGAATTCTTGTGTTTGATTTTGAAGGCTTCACATATGGCTTTCATCAAATCACTGTTGAGGCTGGAACCATTATCAGTGATAATTGACTCCAGAACTTCGAACGATACAGCCGCGAACAAAGTCTGCCACGACTTTCTTAGTCACTTCCTTGTATGATGCTGCTTTAACCTATTTAGTGAAATAATCAATTGTCACTAGAATGAACCTGTGCCCATTTGATGCGACGTGCTCGATGGGTTCAATAACATCCATTCTCGAAATGGCGAACGGCCATCGCGAACTTGTTACAGTAAGCTCGTTTGGAGGCACCTTTATCATATATGCATGTATCTGAAAGCGGTGGCACTTTCGGATGTATTGGATGCAGTCTGTTTCCATAGTCATCCAAAAATATCCTGCTCAGAGTATTTTCTTTGCTAAGACAAAACCGTTCATATATGGACCACAGGTCCCTGCATGAACTCATTCTAACAATCTGGATGCTTCCTTCGCTTCGACACACCTTAGCAATCCCAAATCGGGAGTCCTCCTATACAGGATTCCCCCGCTATGAAAGAAGTGATTGGATAACCTTCGTAGTGTGTGCTACTAAGTAGTATTTGCAAGTTCTGGATATTCTCCTGTTGTCAAATACCTTTTGATATCATGGAACCAAATTTTTTTGTCTGCTTCTTCCTCGACATGAGCACAGTAAGCTGGCTGATCATGAATTTTCACCGGGGTAGGATCAATGAAGTTCTTATCTGGATGCTGAATCATAGATGATAAGGTGGCCAATGTGTCGGCAAACTCATTCTGTACTCTAGGAACATGCTGGAATTTTGTCTTTGTAAACCTCTTCCTAAACTCCTGTACATGATGCAGATAAGGGAGTATCTTAGAGTTCTTGGTTGCCCATTCTTCTCGGACCTGATGTATAAGCAGGCCTGAATCCCCAATCACTAGCAACTCCTGAATGTTCATGTCAATAGCTAACTTGAGCCCTAAGATTCAGGCTCCGTATTCGGCCATATTGTTGGTGCACGGGAATCTGAGTTTGACAGATACCGAATAATGCTGGCCGGTTTCTGATACTAGGACTGCTCCTATGCCCACTCCTTTGAAATTTGCTACTCCGTCAAAAAACATCCTCCAACCATCATAGGATTATGCAATATCTTCTCCTATAAAAATATCTCCTCCAATAAATATATCTCTTCATCAGGAAAATATGTCTTTATAGGCTTGTATTCTCCGTCCACGGGATTTTCGGCAAGATGATCTGCCAAGGCTTGTCCTTTGATTGCTTTCTAAGTTATGCAAACAATGTCGAATTCACTTAGCAAGATTTTCCACTTGGATAGTTTGCCAGTGGGCATGGGCTTCTGAAAGATATACTTCAGCGGATCCATTCTTGATATGAGGTAAGTGGTATTGGCACAAAAATAATGCCTCAACTTCTGATCTACCCAAGTCAAAGGACAACAGGTGAATTCTAATAGAGAGTACTGGGCCTCGTATGTAGTGAACTTCTTGCTGAGGTAATAGATGGCTTGCTCCTTTCTCCTTATTTCGTTGTGTTGCCCTAGAACAAAACCGAATGCTCCGTCCAATACTGCAAAGTAGAGCAATAATGGTCTACCCGGTTCGGGCGAACTAGAACTGGTGGCATTGATAGGTATTCCTTGATTCTGTCGAAGGCTTTCTGACAATCATCGGTCCATTTATCCTTCTTTAAAATTTTAAAGATGGGCTCACAAATGATAGTGGATTGAGCTATGAACCGGCTGATGTAGTTGAGTCTCCCCAAGAAAGTCATGACCTCCTTCTTATTGTTTGGCGGTGGCAATTCTTGATTGGACTTAACCTTTGATGGATCCAGCTCTATTCCTTGGTGACTTACGATGAACCCAAGTAACTTTCCAACAGGACCCCCGAATGCGCACTTGGAGGGATTCAGTTTCAGATTGTACCTCCTCAGTCTATTGAAGAATTTCCTCAGATCTTCCATGTGGTCAGTGGCTCTCTTGGATTTGATGATGACTTCGTCTACGTATACCTCAATCTCTTTGTGTATCATGTCATGGAAAATGGTAGTCATGACCCTCATGTAGGCGGCCCCAACATTCTTTAACCCAAACGACATCATCTTGTAACAATATGTCCCCCATGTCATAATAAAAGCCGTTTTATCAGTGTCTTCCTCATCCATCCATATCTGATGATACCCAACAAAACAATCAACAAACTACTGCAGCTCGTGCTTGGCGTAGTTGTCAATCAGAATGTGTATGTTTGGTAAGGGAAAGTCGTCTTTCGGACTGGCCCGGTTGAGGTCCCGGTAGTCGATCCAGACCCTGACCTTCCCATCCTTCTTCGGCACTATCACAATGTTGTCTAACCATGTTGGATACTCTACTACCCTGAGGACCTTGTCTTCGACTTGCTTGGTGGCTTCTTCCTTGGTTTTCAAACTCACGTCAGGCTTGAACTTCCTAAGCTTCTGTTTTACCAGCGGACAAGTTAGATCCGTTGGCGGTTTGTGAGCTATAATAGATGTACTTAGACCAGTCATATCCTCATACGACCAGGAGAATATGTGTTCATACTCTCTTAGAAATTCCGTGTACTCTTCCTTTTCCGATGGTGACAGATGAACACTGATCCGCGTTTCCTTGACATTCTCTGTATCCCGCAAGTTGATAACCTCAGTTTCGTCCAAGTTAGACTTAGGCCTATTCTTAAACTTCTCAACTTCTTCAAAAACCTCTTCTGGTATATCATCCTCTTCTGAGTTTATATTCGTTTGTTGCGTTGTCTCGTTGTAAGTCACAATCGTCGGTTCATCAAGATAAGTAATAGTAATGATGTGTAAAATAAAGTAAACAATAGAGAAAATAATAAGAGCGAGATTGATAAGAAACTGAAATGCTTTTGATAAATTTCATAATTGTTTTGAACATTGGAGCTCTTATTTTCGAAATTAAAAATGTGGAAAGGAAATCAACTAGCGACAAAGTAAAAGGTAATGCATGGTGCTTTGTTCAGCCTTGCTACCCCATAGCTCTCCGGGCCTGGTGATTCTGATGGACCAATTTTTGAGGCATGCTCCTCGGCTCTCAGCTTGTATGGAAGGGCCTTCCTCCCTCTCCTCCTCGAAAACAATACAACAGTCCATATTATCATCCTCCAGGAAAAAGTTCCTCATTGCTGCTAGTGCTTCCTCTTCTTCTGACCCATAAATGACTTTGGCTGGTTGGAAAGTCTGCTATAGACGGGGTATCGGATGCTCCAATAGATAGTAAGGACCGCGCCAGGGTGGCGACCAATCTTTGAATTCCTTCTAGGTGTACTCGTATCCCAAACCAAAAGGGGTACCATGCTTCTTCAGCTTGATAGGTTCGGTGATTCCCTCGAGGTTCTTGCCGAGTCCCTTCCCAGGTTCATATCCACTCCAATTCAGTATGCTTTCAATCCTGTTATCCCACCATTTTTCTTTGCCCACGCCGTGGACTCGCTCAATATGATGGTATGTTTCCCCACCTATCTTTCTCCTTCCCCCGATCGCTGGAATGGTTTGGTGATTGTATATGGGATTTCTACCGTCGCCGTGAATAATTACCTCTTAGTGATTCCATTCATACTTCACTGCTTGGTGTAGGGTTGATGCTACGGCTCCGGTGGCGTAAATCCTGGGCCTTCCCAATAATAGATTGTAGGATGTTGGGATGTCTATCACTTAAAAGTCGATATCGAACCAGGTTGGTCCCATCTGCAAACACAAACTAATTTCCCTAATAGTGGACCTTTGGGAGCCGTCGAAAGCTTTGACATTGATTGGCTCCATCTTTGATCTCATGCAGGGTTTTCCCTAATGTTCGGAGAGTCACAAGGGACAAATGTTGAGGCTGGACCCTCCGTCAATCAAAATCCTGGTAATGAAATAATCCTCGCATTGCACAGTGATGTGCACCGCCTTGTTGTGGCTCAACCTTTCTGGTGGCAGCTCATCTTCGTGGAAAGTGATTTTGTGACTTTCCAATACTTGCCCCACCATGTTCGCCATTTCTCCTCCAGTTATATTGTTGGGTATATATGCCTCACTCTGTATCTTCATCAAGGTGTTCTTATGTGCAGCAGAGCTAGGATGGAGATCTGTGCCGATGTTTTACTCAATTGATCAATGACTGTGTACTCTTTAGCCTGTACCTTCCCCAGAGGTCATCAGGCCCAGTTTCGGTAGGTCGTCTAGAGACCTGCTTACTTGATTCAGCCAAATGTTCCGGAGTATAAACCCTACCAGTTCGGGTCATACCATGTGCTGTAATTGCTTCTCCAGATGTGGCTTTCCCTTTCCTTCTTTCCTCGGCTGTGTAGTCCCAGGGGACGGTCTTTGTATAGAATGGTTCTATAGCTGACATTGCCACCGGGATGGGTACCTTTGCTTTGGGAGGTAACACAATATCTTCAAATGGTGCAGGTGCCTTTGGGGATCCAAACTCGACCTCAATTGGTCTGGGCGCCTTTGTAGAAGGAGGTGCTTCAAACTCAAGCGGTATAGACATGTTTACTTCAGCATTCCCAGACGGCTGGATCTGGACTACAATCGGATTAAGTGTGACTGTCGGTTTCTTTGGTTCGTCACCATCCGTGACCAATCCGATCGACCCTTTGGGGTCCCAATCATCTTCTATCTCTATCATATGACTGCCTCCACCTTTGTGGTCAGGCAGAGGGTTGTTGCGGATATTTAGTGCAGGCTCCTTCACCACGTTGATCTTATTGTTAATTAAAGCTTGGATCTTATCCTTTAGCGAGCGTCACTCGTCAATAGTATGCCTCTTCATGCCGGAATGGTATGCACATGTTTTGTTTGGGTTGATCCATTGGGAAGGATTTTTTGGAGTTATGGCAGGGATGAGGGTGACGTAACCAGTAGCTTTGAGCCTTTCATACAGCTAGTCGATCGGTTCGGCAATGGGGGTATATTGCTTGGAAGGTCTGCGGTCGAAGTTTGGTCGAGGTCTAGGGAAATTTTGGCGAAGTGGCTAATAGTGAGCTTGTTGGGTATTATAGGCTTGGTAGATATTATAGGCTTGGTAGACGTGTGCTTGTTGGGAGTATTTGGGTGATGTAGGCTAGTATGCAGGAGGTGGAGATGATTGGTAAGTAGGTGGTGGAGCTTGGTAGGAAGGCGAGGGTGCTTGATAATTTGGGATAGGTTGATATGTGAGTGGGGTTAAGGGGTAGGTTTGGTATTTGACTAGGGATTTTGTCCTTTTTGCAACCATTACATCACTCACATCCCTTTTCTTGGATGCGCCACTAGACTGTAGAGCCTTGTTACTTGAAGTGTGGCATGTGTTGCAGTGGTGATGGGGAGCGGGTTGATTTTGTGGTTTCGGGATATTTTGTGAAGGTGCGGGGTTTTGAGTGTTGGGAAGGTTGACATCTGGGGTAGTGAGGGAAAATGATAAGCTGGCCAAATTGCGAACTTGGTCTAGTTCTTCTTGAAATTTCAATAACTTTTGTTCAAGCTGGGAGGCACTTTCTTTGGAAACCTGAATACCCTGGGAAGTCTCTACCCTTTCAACTGAATTCTCCTTCTTGATGTTACCGAAGTCTTCCATTTTTCCCTTGTTCTTGTTTCTGATAGGACTTGGAGGAGGAGGAGGTGGAGGGCCCTTGGATCTTATAGTGTATGATGATTCCAGAGTGCAACAGACTAACCTTTGGGGACGGGGAATAAAACAAAAAGCAAAAAAAAAACAAAAAAAAAGCTAACAAGTTAGTAAAGATTATGAGGAGAAAACGTTGCGATATTTAAACACATAGTGCAAGAATATAAATCGTGTCCTAATTTAGGTGCCTTGTTGTGTCCGAGGTAGGCCTAGAGACAAGTTGATTTGGAGAACTTATAATGCTAAATGCCTCATTTTATTGATTAAAATAAGACGAATCCTAAAACGACACTAAAAATGGCAGAAATAAAATGTCACTAATGGATGTGGGCCTTGTTTTACATTAAAGCAAAAGAAAGACTCCTAACTACTTGATCCCAAAAAGACCTTCCCCAGGTTGAATGCTCTCGTTGAGCAAATCCTCCAGCTCACACAGATTCTCGAGTAAAAATGCCTTTGTCAAGCGTTTTTCTTCGTTTCCCTCAGTGTTCTGGCAGTTGGTGACTATTTTCCTCGCTTTTCCTTCCAGTTCTAGCAGACTGTATTCCAGATACTCCAGCTTTTCTCTAGCCTTGGTAACCCTCACTTTCCATTCATTGATTTGGTCACTTGATGGGAAATTCCTCCACCAGGTCAGCAAGAGTGAGGGTATACTGACCATCCCGAAGTCGGGAACTTTGTCATTCATTTCCTACAAAACAAAAGTGTTAGACCCTTACCCCCGCCGGACTTGACTATTTGAACCAATAATTAGCATTAACACATTTATTTCTCCAAATAAATGCACAGAACGTGGTGGTGTCCGTTTGGGTTTCAAGGAAACTCGGTGGACTTTGGACAAGGCTATCTTAAAAAGTCATTATGTGGATAGCATAACTAACACGGCTAGGTTTGACAGTGATGCATGCACAATTGAACAGAGTAAGGTTTCTTTGGGGTGTTAGACCGATACCCTGGAGCAGACAACTCAAGAGGAAAAGGCACGGAACCTTCGATTGCACCGCTGATCGACTGGTTCTACCGCAAATATGCCTTTACCAAATTTAGGGGGTGATAGTATCGAAAGGGTGCAACCACTCATTATAAGCATTGCTATGGTATTTGTTTGGCACGAGTTGAATATGATATTGAAGATGCAATTACAAGAATGAAACAAATTGTTACGTATTTGCACGTTCATAAGATAATGATTACAATAATTGCTCATAATTACAACAGTATTTAAGGAAAGCCGTAAAAGCATAAAAGAAAATAAAAAAAAGCCAACTAAGTTTCGAAGTAGAAAAGAGATAAAGATATTAAATAAAAGCAATAAAGTCACAAATAACATGTAATGGTAAAAGCCTAAAGAAAAAAAAATCCCCAGCAGAGTCGCCATGCTGTCGAAGCCCCCCTTTTCCTCGTTTAAAAGGCGAAATCGGGTTTATGACATTTGGGAGGACAACTCGTTCTCTCTTGGGAATTGGGTTTTTGATTGAAGAGTCGCCACCTAAGGATTAAAGTGCATTTGGACACTAAGAAGGGTTGGAGTTGAAGAACCAGATTTTGGGTAAGGGCTAGAAATTTTCTCGAGGGGAAGGTGTTAGGCACCCCCCAAGATCCACTAGTTTGGTTCCCGGCCATGTTATAATTGTGACTTCACATAATCAAGTAAGAAATTAAGGCTCAAATAGAAAGGGTTTTCACATAATATTGCAAGTGAATTGAATTTGGAGGAAAAGTAAAGAGGGCAGAAATTTTAAGAAAATAATTTAAACAATTATAAAAAAAAGATAAAAATAAGTAAAAAGGAGGGGGGGAGTCCTAGGTTTATGATTAATATGGATCATCAATGCAATATTCAGTTATTGCCCCTCAGAAAAGGGCTACATGAGATATTAGTGCATCGGTCATCATCTCCATATTCTACCCTTCCCACCCCGTAAAGGTTATTAAACACGTGAGTTGGTCACGAATACTTATTGCGTGCTATTACCCGTCCCGTACTATAAGTCCTGGAGGGTATTTAGGACCACTATTCCTACGTGGTAGGGACAAGGATGAACCCTTAAGTTTAAAGGCAAAGATGCTAAGCGACATACATAACAAATAGGACTGCACATAAGGGAACACACAAAGACACATAAAGGCTCAAATATCCCTCCACAAATGGAAATATAATTTGCACGTCTCAAACACATTTAAAGTCTCAAAGATAAGAGTTTAAATAGCGGGAAAGTTGAAATAAAAACGGTAAGTTTCAGTGAAAGCAGAAGGCTTAATTAAGACTGAGTGACTTGAAGAATGTTCGACATTCAGAAATACAACTAGAGACAGCAGTAAGATTTAGAAGTATACTGCAATTTAGGAATTAATAAAAATACAGATAAAATTGTTAAAACAAACTTTGAAAATAGAGTAAAGACATTAAAGATACAGTAACTTGACGAGACATAGAATAAATATTTAAAAAAATAGCACAATTTTGGCCAGAAAGGGTAACCCAGTAGAAAACATAGTAGAACAGATGCAAAATTTCGAGATCATTTCAAAGTAGGCCAGGATTTTTAGTAAAACGGAGTGAACTTCATAGAGATAGGACTAAAAACAGAGTTCAAGATGTTAAAGGAGGTTGATTGGTTCTAAACAGGTAAGAAACATGATTGATCAATTCTTATTAGACCTAAAGCTTGCCTAGGCGTCATATGTATTGCTTACTTGTCTTGGAGGGTGAACATGCATATTAATTTCCAGTTTTAAAAAAAGGATATGCATACAGTACTAGTATTATTAGATTAAGCATGCTAAAAGGCGTTTTGACAATCGCAACCCAGATAAGTATAAAACTCTAAGCAACATGATGTCTAATGCACATAGGAGTTCCTAAAACATGATTTCTACTATGCCAATGCCGTAATGATAGTTTATTGGGCTTATTGTTAATTGATTAAGATTACGAAGTGAGTACAATAGCATACTGAGAGTCAAAGACCTAAAGCAGGGTTTCTAATGCATGACATGTATGTCCTAAGCAGTTTGTCTACTACGCAAATAGGTAAATAAAACCTATAGACAAGTTTTATACCCATTAAAATAAACATGCTTACCCCTCCCGCGTATTCACTATTCAGCCCCCAATCATTCATTTACAAATTATTACAAACCAATAGTATCTGAAAAGACCTTCCCTAGGTTGAATGCTCTCGTTGAGCAAATCCTCCAGCTCACACAGATTCTCGAGTAAAACGACACTAAATATGGCACTAAAAATAATGTCATTAATGGTTGTGGGCCTTATTACATTAAAGCAAAAGAAAGACTCCTAACTACTTGGTCTCAAAAAGAACTTCCCCAGGTTGAATGCTCTCGTTGAGCAAATCCTCCAGCTCACACAGATTCTCTAGTAAAAATGCCTTTGTCAAGCGTTCTTCTTCGTTTCCCTCAGTGTTCTGGCAGTTGATGACTCTTTTCCTCGCTTTTCCTTCCAGTTCTAGCAGACTGTATTCCAGATACTCCAGCTTTTCTCTAGCCTTGGTGACCCTCACTTTCCATTCATTGATTTGGTCACTTGATGGGAGATTCCTCCACCAGGTCAGCAAGAGTGAGGGTATACTGACCATCCCGAAGTCGGGAACTTTGTCATTCATTTCCTACAAAACAAAAGTGTTAGACCCTTACCCCCGCCGGACTTGACTATTTGAACCAATAATTAGCATTAACACATTTATTTCTCCAAATAAATGCACAGAACGTGGTGGTGTCCGTTTGGGTTTCAAGGAAACTCGGTGGACTTTGGACAAGGCTATCTTAAAAAGTCATTATGTGGATATCATAACTAACTCGGCTAGGTTTGACAGTGATGTATGCACAATTGAACAGAGTAAGGTTTCTTTGGGGTGTTAGACCGGTACCCTGGAGAAAACAACTCAAGAGGGAAAGACACGGAACCTTCGACTGCACCGTTGATCGACTGGTTCTACCGCAAATATGCCTTTACCAAATTTAGAGGGTGATAGTATCGGAAGGGCGCAACCACTCATTATAAGCATTGCTATGGTATTTGTTTGGCACGAGTTGAATATGATGTTGAAGATGCAATTACAAGAATGAAACAAATTGTTACGTATTTGCACGTTCATAAGATAATGATTACAATAATTGCTCATAATTAAAACAGTATTTAAGGAAAGTCGTAAAAGCACAAAAGAAAAAAAAAAGCCAACTAAGTTTCGAAGTAGAAAAGAGATAAAGATATTAAATAAAAGCAATAAATTCACAAATAACATGTAATGGTAAAAGC
>MU783196.1:63374-83193 GCA_026770625.1 Nicotiana glauca | reverse complement strand
GGGGGGGGGGGGTCCTAGGTTTATGATTAATATGGATCATCAATGCAATATTCAGTTATTGCCCCTCAGAACAGGGCTACATGAGATATTAGTGCATCGGTCATCATCTCCATATTCTTCCCTTCCCACCCCGTAAAGGTTATTAAACACGTGAGTTGGTCACGAATACTTATTGCGTGCTATTACCCGTCCCGTACTATAAGTCCTGGGGGGTATTTAGGACCACTATTCCTACGTGGTAGGGACAAGGCTGAACCCTTAAGTTTAAAGGCAAAGATGCTAAGCGACATACATAACAAATAGGACTGCACATAAGGGAACACACAAAGACACATAAAGGCTCAAAGATCCCTCCACAAATGGAAATATAATTTGCACGTGTCAAACACATTTAAAGTCTCAAAGATAAGAGTTTAAATAGAGGGAAAGCTGAAATAAAAATGGTAAGTTTCAGTGAAAGCAGAAGGCTTAATTAAGACTGAGCGACTTGAAGAATGTTCGACATTCAGAAATACAACTAGAGACAGCAGTAAGATTTAGAAGCATACTGCAATTTAGGAATTAATAAAAATACAGATAAAATTGTTAAAACACACTTTGAAAATAGAGTAAAGACATGAAAGATAAAGTAACTTGACGAGACATAGAATAAATTTTTAAAAAAATAGCACAATTTTGGGCAGAAAGGGTAACTCAGTAGAAAACATAATAGAACAGATGCAAAATTTCGAGATCATTTCAAAGTAGGCCAGGATTTTTAGTAAAACGGAATGAACTTCATAGAGATAGGACTAAAAACAGAGTTCAAGATGTTAAAGGAGGTTGATTGGTTCTAAACAGGTAAGAAACATGATTGATCAATTCTTATTAGACCTAAAGCTTGCCTAGGCGTCATATGTATTGCTTACTTGTCTTGGAGGGTGAACATGCATATTAATCTCCAGTTTTAAAAAAGGATATGCATACAGTACTAATATTATTAGATTAAGCATGCTAAAAGGCGTTTTGACAATCGCAACCCAGATAAGTATAAAACTCTAAGCAACAAGATGTCTAATGCACATAGGAGTTCCTAAAACATGATTTCTACTATGCCAATGCCATAATGATAGTTTATTGGCCTTATTGTTAATTGATTAAGATTAAGAAGTGAGTAAAATAACATACTAAGAGTCAAAGACCTAAAACAGGGTTTCTAATGCATGACATGTATGTCCTAAGCAGGTTGTCTATTACGCAAATAGGTAAATAAAACCTATAAACAAGTTTTATACCCATTAAAATAAACATGCTTACCCCTCCCGCATATTCACTATTCAGCCTCCAATCATTCATTTACAAATTATTACAAACCAATAGTATCTGAATTACAGTAATAAAGAACAAAAATAAGAATTTATACTATCGGGAGCCTTCAATCAGGCCCAGTCTTCCAACGTCACTCCCTTCGAGTTGCATAGCCTTTTCCATGGTCTAGGTGCGGCAAAGCTACCTAGCACCCCATTGGGTCCCTGTCCAATACCAGCACCTAAACACCTAGTAGAGTGCAGGACAAGTGCATTGTGGAATTACTAGCCTTGTGTGTGAAAGTTCATTGAGTACTCAGAGGTACCCAAAGCAATGCTCACACGAAAGGGGTGGAACCTATTCTCTAAGAGTAGTGAGAGTGCTTGATATAGTTTTAAAGGAATTGAGTTGAGAAAAATAGTTTGAAAATGATCTATCTATAATCAGTTTTTGAAAGAAAACAATAGAAGAGTGTAACAGTTTCGGAAGAAGGTGAGTAGGACAATCTCAAAACTAGAATGTCACACATGGTTCAGAGAAGCAAACACAAACAGGGGCAAGGGCAAACGGGGACAAATAGTTCACACGTAAGAGCATATTTTCACACACACAGACATCAAAGAAGGCATTTCAGGACTTAAACAGTCACAACACATTTCATTACAAAGTGTTCATGTTAGGGGGGTTAACAACATGAGATTGAGGGATGCCAAACAGGTTCACACATCATGTTCAGGGAAGGGGTTCAGGATTACTTAGTAGCTAGGAGGGTCATTAATACATGCTGATAATGTACTGGGGTTAGGGAGTAAGGAGGAATTGTAGTAAACAAATAGGGGAAGCAGTAGACATGCTGAATTAAGGGAAGGATAATCACATCAATGAACTAGCAAAGAGGCATGCTAATTGCAATGTAAACAGCAAAACCATAAGTAGAAACATAAAAAAAATAAGAGAAAGTTCAATAAAATCACGTTGTTTTGGATGCTGTAAATCAAATAGAAGACATACCACTAAGAGAGCAAGAGAAGGATGCAAAGACAAAGTGATAACACAATATTAGCTTTGGCTTACAAGCGGCTAATAATAGGCAAGAGCAGAGAACAACAATAGAGCAAAAGGAGAAAGAGAGAAAGAGCACAAGAGAATATAGAATTGAGAGTATTCACTGATGCCTCTTTTGCTAATGAAAGAGTAATGTATTTATAATTGTGAAAACGAGTAAAAAAAATAAGGTAAGAAATAAAGTGTAGTATAATTATAGAAGTAAATACAATTAGAATCCCAATCAATATAAGTACTCCCCTTTAGTTGGGGAGTCCTCAAACGGCTACCATAGTGACAAATAAGGAAAGAGAACTAATTGAAAGACTAATTTCAATCATACAGAGAGTAGTAAAGAATAAGGCATGTGATTAGGACCAGGTACAGAACATATGAATTAAGGAAAGTAAGAATCACAATTGGCGACATGCTTGCATATAAAATAAGGCAGAGTTTCATTCTTAAAATCAGTAAGAGATTCCCCGGTATCGCAGGGAATCAATTATCAGTTAAGGCAGATGTTAACAAGTAAGGTAATACACAAAATCAATAAAGAGTGTTAAGGCAAGTATCACAGTTAAAGGAAAATACATAAAATCAGTAAAGAGTTCTAAGGCAAGTATCATGGTTAAAGGAAAATATACAAAATCAATAAAGAGTTCTAAGGCAAGTATCATAGTTAAAGGAAAATACACAAAATCTGTAAAGAGTTCTAAGGCAAGTATCATAGTTAATACATAAAGGGATCAATACAAGTAACAAGTAATAGCCCGTATGAATCATCAAGCATTTAAATAGCAGTCATGCGATTAACAGGGAGAAGTACTCATAGAACAACTGGAATTAAAGGTCAAAACAATGAATCAACGCAAGAGTTGCAGAGAACACACAGATGCATAGTCAAGTAGCAAAGAAACAACCCAGAATAGCTAGGGTTTCATCAATACTGGTTCGAATAACATAAAATCGGGAGATAATAGCTTAAAACACAACAGATACGTTTAAAAAAAAATGGGAAACCTTTCTGAGAACAGGGTCGAGTAAGCCTAGTTTCAAATATGAGACAAAGATGCTTAAAACCTGATCATTTGTAAAGATCGAGTAAAGAAAGGTTTAAAACATGACAGAGTGGTCACAAATCGTTAAAATATAGACAGTTCTTTGAAGAGACTTGGGTTGAGGTTAGGGTTTTCTAAGAAACCAGAGGAAGTAGGGATAACCTGGCCGTGAAACTCAGGAACCATGGTGATTAGAACACCATCGAGTCAAAACTCGCCGGAGAAAGGCCGAAAACAACCCAGGCAAAGCTTCTAGTGGCCGTTAGGCATGGATGCAACCCATAGAGGTCTTGGGAATGAAAGGAACCGGTGAGATAAGGCTTCAAGGCGACTGGTGGTCGAAAGATGCGAGGCTGGAGATGGCCGGAGAGAGGGTGAAATCCATCGGAGAAGAACCAGAAGGTTCTAGAGAGAAGGACGAGAGGAAAAGATGGGATAGAGAGAGTGTGGTCTCGAGAAAATGAGGGGTAGAAGGGGGGGGGGGTAGGTTAGGATTTAATTAAGGAAAGGTGATCTGGGCCGTTGTCTTATTTGAACAATGGCTCAGATTAATTCGGGGTTGGGCCGGGTTATATTAGGGATTGGGATGGGATGAATTTAGTTGGGTATTGGGCCAATCATATCTGATAGAGGTATGGCTAAATTGGCTAAAATTAAAACAATAAAGGGTTGTTTGTTAAATAGCCAATTTCCCTCTTTTATTTTTTTATAAAATAGTTAAAAAGGATTTTAAAACAAATTAAAGGTACCTAACTAATTAATAACGTATAAACATTAACCTAAAAATATTGGAAATAATTTTATAATTACAAAATGCCGTTAATCGTAAAATAGGCTATAATTGCAATTATATGCAATTTAGCTTAAAAATACCAAATAAATGTGTAAAAATATGAAAAAATTACCTTAATTATATTTTGGTGTAAATATGAGAATGAAAATAAATTACTCACCAAAAATGCTAGTCTGGGAATAATTATTGAATTTTGTACTATTAAAATTGATAATAAATTAATTTTAAAATCTTTAAAAATAAGGAAAAAATACCAAAATTCTTGGGCATGATTATATATGCATGTACATGCTATTTTGAGAATATTTTAAGTATATAAAAATACATGGGGGAAAATTGGGTATCAACACGCCTCAAGTCTTACTAAAAAACTCTAAAACCTTTAAAATACCAATTTCTAACGATTAGTGTCGAAATACTCCCGATCCACCCGAAACTCGATTTGAACATGCACCCAAGTTCAAAATTACCAATTCCGAGATTATTTACTCAAAATATTAACTTAAGCCAAACTTGGTCACCTGAGGGCATTATTATGAAACTAAGTGTTATGAATTCAACCAAGCACTTCCAAAACCAAACCAACCTGCCCCATAAGTCATAAAATAGGAAAGGCATTCTTTGGAATTATTAAATGCGGGAAGGATGTTTTAGAAAGACAAACAACTAGTCGGCTCATTACCGTCACCTCGCATGTGCATCACCATCGCATGTAGCAAACAATATCCTTTTTAGGAAAATTTCCTTCAAAAAATCTAGGCAAGACCCTTACCTCATTCCGAAATAAATTCAACAAAATAATATTGCTTTCCTTAGTAATAGTCCTCAAAACAATCAAAACCTAGTCAAATATCTTCTAAGAAACTCAAACAATGCTAAATGAAATATCCCCAATCAAAAAAGGTTCAACCTTTGACGAAATCTCAAATTCAAAAAAAAGTGAAGCCGAACCCACATAGTCTAAATGTGAAATCGAGACCAAATTCTGATGACCTATGACCCCATGAGTCCAGATACATATCTGTTTCAAGATCCAACCTGAAATTGAACTCCAAATTCCCAAAATTAGCTCTCATGAATTTTACCCTAAAACCTTAATTTTTACACGATAAAATTATATTTTAAGAGTGAAAAATTATGAAAAATCATGAAATTAAATCAAAACTAAGTTAGAATTACTAGCCTTAAAAGTTGGGGAGAAAATTCCTCCAAAAATAGGCTTCTCCCGAGGTCTAAGTCTCAAAAATGGTAAAATGGTACATTCCTGATTTTCAACATTTAAGTACCTGGTGCCAGGGCCTTTATCGCGATCATGACCCATCTCTAGCATCCGCGAAGACCAGCATCTAGAAGCATCAGGTTCTCGCACATTGGTTTCGTATTCGTGAAGGTCATTTCCTCCCAATACTTTACGTTCGCATCAGGCCCATCACGTTGGCAAAGGTCTGCCACTCGTAGCCTACGTGTTTGCATCTTTCTCCTTACGTTCATGAAGAAGGAATTTTCCCTGTCCCAAAATACTCTCAGGGAATGTGAGACTAGCTCCGTGTTCACGAAACACTGCTGCACAACAACAAATCAACAACTGCAATATGGACCAAAATGGTCTGAAACCACCCCGAAACTCACCCGAGCTCCACGCGACACTATCCAATCATCCTAAAAAGTCTATATACTTAACATGAACCTGATGAAAATCTAAAAGCATCAAATAAAACATCACAAAGAGAAATCATGTATCAAACCAATTATTTTAAAACTTCTAAAGTTCAAATTTCTAACTTTCAACTAGAAGTGTCAATATTACCTCGGGTAATCCGAGACTCGAACCAAACATAAGTACAAGTCTAAAATCATCAAATGGCTAAAAAACCATCAAATCACTAATCTGATGTTCTTTACACAAAAGTCAAGTGTTGGTCAACTCCAACAACTTAAAGCTTCCAAAATGAGAACTCTTTTTCAAAAAATACTCCCAGATCTCTGGAAAATTAAAACCAACCACACACGCAAGTCATAAAATATCTAATTAATCTATTAGAAGCCTCAAATCACAAAATAAAATGCTAAAACTCAAAACGATCATCCGTAGTTGTTTAACCAGAAAATAAGAATTTCGGTCAAAGCTTGTTATTAGAAGAACTCGGGTTACTAATAATAAAATAGAAATAAGAATAATTGATGTAAACAATAGCTGGATGAAAAGCAAAGCAAATCATTATATTCCAATGTTATTTCATGTCTGTACAAATATTTTATTCCTCACATTTTATAGCTATTTCTAAGTAATACGTTTTTTTTCTCCCATAATGGAGTTATTATGGGCAATTAATGATATTTAATATAACCTTATAGTTGGTAGTCGTAACTATTCAGTACAGATTCTATAACGTTTCCTGTAAATAATGCTCATTAACTACCGATAATACGTATCTATACTCTTTTGCTATCTAGGTTCATTCTTCCGATGTTTCTTCAAATTATCAAGAGGTTTGTGCACCCATTCCTTCTGGTTTTCTTGGATCTTTGCTCGTGTCTGTTAAAGCTCGTACCTGTTCAACTATTCTTTTCCAACTGTGATTCCTTTATTGATCCATGTGTCATGACATATCATCACATAATTAATTCGATATATTAACTTGATTTTTCCTAATACAGATAGTCTCCCCACTTGCCACTTATTCAACAATAGAATATTTGGGAAGTGGATCTCATTAAAGTGGGAATTTTTGCCGCCATTATACCTTCTCTAGAACTTACGCTTCATATGTCACTTCCATTTAATGCTTTTGACACGTGGCATCTTCTGATTGGATCTGCAACTCTTCAACGTCTTTTAGGGCTTTTTTGCGGCTACATCAATTATGAAGTGACATTTTCCATCATGAAATTTCCATCATTACACCTTTTTTTGGTAGCTTCTGTGTATAAATATATCTTTTGTCTTTGTCTTTCGCTTAAAAAGTTACCTATATTAGAATATTCATTCTTGTTTTCTTCCTTGTACAACCATGTCTTCTTCAAACCCTAATCCTTGACGAGTCCCCAACATTGATGAACTTTCGCTTGCTCCTGTTAGAAGCATAAGAGGGGGAAGATTGCTTAGTTTAGTTTATCTAAACAAGGTGTTTCTTTACCTCCAGCGAGTTCTACCCCTCCTTCTAGAACTAGGGGTTCTCTTTCTTATAGATCTTCTTCTAGAAGTAAAGACTCTAGTGAACAAGTTTGTAAACCTTTAGTAGATAAAATTATCCCTTCTGAACTATCTTTTTACTATGATAGAGAATCGATTAGGAATCAAGTTTCTTCCATGTCTTCTTTGGATCGTGCTAATGTTTACCCTTCTCAAATTACCAAAGGTTTAATCTCTATTGTCCGTACGGATTGTCATTGGAGACCTGACTTCCCTATCATAATTCCTAATGCAAACCAAAGAATTACATCTTACGTGATCGGATTTTATTTTGTGTATACATATCCCTTTACACTAAATTTTCAACCCTCAATTGGTCTTGTTATCATTGAGTTCTGTCATTTTTTCAATGTTTGTCTAGGAAAAATTGATCCCATTATATGGAGGGATATTTCTTATCTAAGGCACTTATCAAGGTTGGCTAATTTGCCTTTTACTTTTTTTTTTCATTTGATCCACCTCTACTCCCTGAAGCTTTTCCGACATGGGATTTTTACTTTAGTGGCGAGAAGTAAGAGAGTGCCAGTTAGCCCTGAGGATGATAAAGACCGTGGCTGGTATGCCAAATTTATTGTTGCCCTTACTGTATGTTTAGTAGTTGAAGAAAATGTACCATTCCCTAAAAAGTAGAATTTTGCACGTAAGTTTTACTTTTGCAATTTCCCTCTTTTTCCTTTTCTGTTTTGAAGGGGTTTATTTTTCCTGCTGCTGTTTAACTTTTCTCTTTTTTCACCAACCATGGGAATTGTTGACGAAATTTCTAATTTTGTGGTTGGGTAGAGAAATTATTGATTGTTGCTCCGACGGAAGGTAGATCTTGGAAAAATCTTTCACATAGGTTTGGTTGGAAGATTAAAACTTATGGTAAATACTTTGCCCCATTTATTTTTATATTTTCATTCATCTTTCCCTTAAAATTTATTTGACCCTTCTTTTTAACAAGGTTCCTCATATGTGGTGTAAGTGCTGATGCAGTCGCGGCTTCCAGAGTTTTTTTGGAAAGAGCTCAAGAGATAATCTTGAGTTCTTCATCGAAAAGGAAGGCTGATGCGACTAGAATTCTGAGGTGGAAGAGGAACATGATAGAAGTTCCTTGGTTAAAAGGCCGCGGGCCCGAAGACGCGTCTTTTCATATGATGAAGCGACTCCTCCCCGTTGTGTTCCCGTGACTCAGCCTGTTGAAGCCACTTTGGTGACTTCTGACGATGATAATCCTGCGGCAGCTCGTGACTCTGATGAATAGATTTTTTCTCGTGGGTTTGATAGTGAAAATACTGCTTTAGTTTCAGATGAAGTACCCCTTGCCTCCTTTACCATGTCTGTCCCTGTGGTGCGTTCTTTGCCAGTTGTTACTGCTACTGTTTCTACTCTGCCCCAAGCTGTTATGACATCCTCTACAGTCCCCACTACTACCATTCCTCGTTCTGAGGTTGGTTTTTCAAGTAGAAGTGGAGGGATGAAGCAGATTACCATTGAGGTCCCTACCGATGATAATCTTTTGGAAATGTCAGGTCGGGCTGACGTATGGTTGAAGCCCTTGATTGGTCCAGTCGAAAAGTCCAACCTAGAAATTTATAGTTCTTTGAATTAGATGAATGATATAGTGGCATCGTCATTGAATGTATTAGCTTCTTTTTACGCTTTATACAATTCTCTTTGTACTAAGGTTCTTACCCCTTTCTTCTTTTTTAGATTAATATTATTGGTACAAAGATGATGAAGAGGGTATCTAATACGGAGCAGTTAAGGCATGATTATCAAATTGAAGCAGACAATTTGAAAGAGCAATATGAAAGTCTTCAGCTTGAGATGGAAGTTTTAGATAAAAGCAAGTGTACCTTAGAGAAGCAGCTAAGAGTCATGGCATCAAAGCTAGAAGTTGAGAAAACTTCTTCCAATCAGGCTGGCAAGGATAAAAATCTCCTTGAGACATTATTTTCTGAGCAACTCTGCAAAGCTAGCGAAGAGATTAGAGGATTAAAGGCTTTGCTGAACGAAAAAGAAGTTTATGCAGGTGAACTTATTCAGACACTCACCCAGACCCAAGAGGATCTTCGTGTGTCTTCTGATAAGGTCAGATTTATAGAAAGTTCACTTGCCCCTTTGCGATCTTCTTATAATGCTGTTTTGGCCGAGAAGAAGAGCTCAAGAATGAGATTGACCAATAGGAAAGAGATTATGAGGCTCCTGAGGACAAAACTACTATTGAAGTGAGTTGGGCTATTTTAAACATACGCCATGATACCTTAGTGGAGCCTAGCCAAGAGGGTTTTAATTTGGATGCTGAGTTAGCTAAGATAAAGGAAACCATTAAGAAAACTCAACAAGGCAAAAGTTTTTCTTCTCCCATGGCTGATACTCCTGAGTATGTTAAAGCTAATATTGGAGTGGTGGATGTCCCAGCTCCTTCAGATCAAATCGATCCTTCTATTGCTGATGATGCCGGTTTATACTCTTCTTCTGCTCCATAGTGAAAGTTTATGAAGTTTGACTCCTCTTCTTTTTTTTTCTTGGTGGAATTTATGGTTTTACCCCTGGTCCTATTTGGGGTTTAAGTTTTTTGTAATGACAAGTCCCCAGGACTTTTCGAGGAATTTTCTAAAGAATGACAATCAGTTTATGACTAAGTTCATACTAAGTCTAAACTTAATATTATAAAGTTTTTGTTTCAACTTAATTATCTTGAGCTTCTATTTTACTCTTTTTTGCCATGTTTTATTTTTTTATATATAAATTCAAGGTCTTGCTTTTTAATTCGTGGGTTTTCATCTTACCCTTTTTGCATTTTTCTTAAAAATTCTTTGTTAACTTTATGAATCTTTGAATCAAACATGAAATTATAAAAGAGGGCTCTTTTATATACGACACTTAATGAAGAAGACTTCTCAACTTCACAATAGTGTAAATATACGAAAAAATAAATAGGAACACACATGTTTCTTGAAATAACTTTGATAATGTTTTCATTTGAATTTTGCCAAGTTTAAATAACATCTTACATGTATTTAAATATCTTTATTAATTTTCCGTAACTGTTTTCTTTACAACAGATTTGCAAAAAAAAAGGCCTTGTTCTTTGGAAGATCTATCTCGTGTCTGGTTCTGCATGGTTCCACTCTGCAAGAACTCTGAAAATCCAATGATTTTTTATGACCCATGGCTAAATACTGCCTTTAACCGAGAAATCATAAGATTTTAAAATCTATATGAAGGTTTTTTGATTGGCTTGTATTATTGGCTCGTGACATTGCTTTGAACTTGATATATTTGATGAGTAGAATTTTGGGCTTGACTTGAACTTTAATTGTTTTTAGTCTTCTTTGCCTTCTTTATATAGTCCCCCAAGTGTTTGAGCTTTGAAGTATGAAATCTCGTTGCAGTCCTTTTCCTAAAAAGAAAAAACATACGGGACTCAGAGGTACGATTTTAGATGAAGAATGCTTAGCCCATTTAAATTTCCATCAAAATAGTTATAACCCTAGACCGGGAATTATGTTCTTTTCACGTGTCGTTCAGGTCATAATTCATCATTTATTGCGGGCTAGCTTTTTGCCTATCATCTAAAATCGTTAGTAAAATTTTAATAATTCAAAAATAAATTATTAATTAGGATGCCTTCCCATGGGTATTTCTTTTCCATAGAAATAGTATCTCTTCAGATGAACATCATTCCAATTTGAAGGTAGAATCTTGCTATCCAATGTTTCAAGCTCGTATGCTCCTTTTCCTGTGATACTATGAATCGTATAGGGTCCTTCCCAAGATGGACATAACTTTAGTGTATTAGCTGCCCTCGTGGATTGGAAAACTTTCTTGAGTATGAAGTCCCCAATCTTCAAGTATTTGAGACGAGCTTTTCAGTTGTAGTATTGCTCCATGACTTGTTTTTGTGCTGCCATCCTTATTAATGCAGTTTCCCTCCTTTCTTCTAGTAAATCTAGGCTTACTCGCATCTCTTCTTCATTTGATTACTCAGTAGCTTGTGTATATCGTGTACTTGGTTCCCATAACTTAACTGGAATTAAAGCTTCAGCTATGTATACAAGTGAGAACGGTGATTGCCCCGTACTCATTTTTGCGGTTGTTTGATAAGCCCAAAGGACCCCAGGTAACACCTCTAGCCAATTGCCTTAAGATTTCTCCAATCTTTTCTTCAAGTTGTTGATAATGACTTTATTTGTTGATTCAGCTTGCCCATTACCCACCGGATGGTAAGGCGTTGAGGTAATCCTTTTAATTTGCCAACTTTGAAAAAATTCTATAATTTGCATGTTTATAAATTGCGGGCCATTATGACATACGATTTCCTTTGATACCCCGAATTGGCATATGACATTTCGCCAGATGAAGTCTTGAACCTCTTTTTCTCGTACATGTTTAAAAGCTCCTGCCTCTATCCACTTAGTGAAATAATCAATGAATACTAATAAAAATCTTACCTTGCCTTTAGCTTGCGGTAGTGGACCCACGATATCCATCCCCCATTTCATAAAAGGACATGGTCTAATGACCAAATGTAATAATTTAGCAGGTCGATGCACATTGTTACCATATCTTTAACACTTGTCACATTTAGCCACAAAATTTTCTGCATCTTCTTCCATTTTTGACCAATAATAGCCATCTCTAATCATGGATTTTACTAAAGATCTTCCTCCCGTGTGATTTCCACAATTTCCCTCGTGTATTTCTCTCCACATACTCTGTTTGAGAAGGCCGGAGGCATCTTGCTAGAGACCACCGAACATTTTTTTATAAAGATTTCTTTGCTTTAAACAATAGCGAGCAACTTTTTTGCGAAGTGCTTGAGCCTTTTTCTTATCTTCAGGTAAAATTCCACATTGCAAAAAATTGACAATCTCTTTCCTCCAATCCCAAGTTAGATTATTGAAATTTACCTTATTTTTGTCTTGATCAAGTACTGAATGGAATAAATGAATCATAGAAGCATTTTCGCCGTTACTTCTGCAGCAGACGCAAGATTAGCTAGGGCGTCTGCCTCGGCATTTTCCTCTCTTGGTATCTGAATGACTTTCCAAGTTTGAAATTGCCTGACTAAATCTCGTGCCTTTTGCAGGTATTACTGCATCCTTGCCTCTCTGGCTATATAAGTCCCCAGCATTTGGTTAACCACGAGCTGTGAATCGCTTTTGATTACGACCTGTTCTATACCAAGCTCTCGTGCCAGTTCTAGACCTGAAATCACAGCCTCATATTCTACCTCATTGTTAGTAATAGGGTAACATTTTATGGCTTGTCGTATGATTTCTCCCGTGGGTGGTACCAAGACAATGCCTAGACCTGTCCCTTTTACATTTGATGAACAATCAGTAAATAATGTCCCAGTTCCTAGATTAGACCCGTTAAATACCTGCAGTTCTTTTTCTACTTCTGGTTGTATCCCTTAACTAAAATCTGCCAAAACCTATGACTTTATTACGGTACTAGGTTTATAATGTCATATTCGCTTAGTTCTGTGGCCCACTTGGATAATTTGCCTGACAATTCTTGTTTATGCATTATGTTACGTAAGAGGTAGGCAGTTACTACAGAGATAGGATGACATTGAAAATAAGGTCTTAACTTTCCAGATGCCACAATTAACACATATGAAAGCTTTTCTTGATGAGGACACCGAGTCTCAACATCTAATAATGACTTTCTAACATAGTAAATCGGAGATTGTTTACCTTGGTCTTCTCGAATGAACACAACGCTTACCACCACTTCTGAAACAACAAGGTAGATAAGTAGTCTCTCCCCGTCTTTTGGTTTTACGAGCAACGGTGGATTTGACAAGTATACTTTCAAATTTCTAAGAGCTTATTGACATTCTTCAGTCCATTCAATTTGATCTTGCCTTTTTAGGGCTGAAAAGAACCTGAAGCATTTTTCTGATGATTTGGAAATAAACCTTCTCAAAGTAGCTATTCTTCCTGTCAATCTCTGTACTTCTTTTTTACTCGTCAGTATATTCGGAATTTCCTCTATAGATTTAATCTGCGCGGAATTTACTTGAATGCCACGATTAGAAACAAGAAATCCCAAGAACTTACCTGATGAAACTCCAAATGCACACTTCTCAGGATTTAATTTTATGTTACATTTACGTAGAATCTGAAATGTATCAGACAAGTGTTGAATATGATCCCCTGCTTGTTTTGACTTGACCAACATATCATATATATAGACCTCCATGGTTTTCCGTAAAAGTTCTTGGAACATTCTGGTCACCAGCCTTTGATATGTGGCTCTAGCATTCTTGAGACCGAACAACATTACTTTGTAACACTAAGTCCCCCTGTCTGTTATAAATGAAGTTTTTTCGTCATCTATAGGATCCGGTTTTATCTGATTATACCGTGAGTATGCATCTAAAAAACTTAAACCATTTAGGTCCTGCATTTACCTAGCGGATGGACCAAATTTTTAAAAGTTTTTGCACTCTATCTTGAATCACCTGGTTTTTGAAAGATCCTTGCTTTCTTTTCTTTTGTTTGACAGGCGAGTATGATGGATCTTTATTTAATTTGTGGGTCATCACTTTCGGAGGTATACCTGTCATATCAGAATGGGACCAGGAAAAACAATCTACGTTAGTTTTTAAAAATTCAGTCAACTTACCTTTCATCTCTTGACTTAAGTTGGTCCCGATGTAGACTTTCCTCTCAGGCCAAGATGAAAATAGTACTACAAATTCGAATTCCTCAATTGTTGTTTTGATAGTTTCATTTTCCTCTGGTTCTTGGATGGTATCAGGCCTTGAGTCTACATTTGTTTGCCCGTATTTAGTTGAGGCTTGTGTTGCAGCATCCCCAACTGAATTTTGTGATTGCTATTTTTCTTCACTTCATGTGCTTGAATCCGATATGGAATTAATGCTCCTAGATGCTTGTTGATCACCACTGATTTGCTGTATTCCCCTTCATGAAGGGAATTTAATAACTTGATCCAAAGTTGATGGAACAACTTCCATCTCATGAATCCATGGTCTACCAAGAATCATGTTATAAGCCATATCCATTTATACCACTTGAAATTTGGTGTCTTTAAATACTCCTTCAGCGAATGTGGTGAGTGTTATCTCGCCTTTTGTTACGACGCTCGAGTTGTCAAAATCAGACAATGCTTGAGCCCTGGGTATCAACTTATCATCAGCTTGCATCTCATTTAACACTCTAATAGAATGATATTCATGGAACTACCTGGATCAATCAAAACTCGTTTCACATTAGTGTCATGTATAATTAAAGATATTACAGTGCATCATTATGTGGGGTTAGCACGCCATTCACGTCTGCATCATCGAATGTAATATTATCTTCTTCAAAAACTTGTTGAACTCGTTTCCCGTGTGTAACCATTATTTCTGACACCTTCCTCGCTACTGTTACGCCATTGATCTCTTCTCCTCCACTTATGACATTAACCGTCCTTTTTGGTGAAGCGGATTTTGGAGGCTCCTGTCTATTTTTCATATATGCATGCTTTCCTTTTTTACTAAATAATTCAGTTAAATACCATTGTTCAATAAATGTTCTACTTTACCTTGCAGTAATCTACAATCTGCAGTTGTGTGACCGTGATCATGGTGAAACTTGCAACAAAAATCATGATTTTTCATGTTCAGGTTTGATGTTATTTTTTTTGGCCAGTGTACCTTGTCGCCCATGCTCTTTAAAATAACTACCAATTCGGATGTGCTTACATTAAAACTGTAACTGCCGATCTTCGCCTTAGAGCTTCTGTCATCACCACGAGTTTTTCGCATGTTTTGTTCTTTACTGAATCTTGATGATGAACCCGACTCCCTATCTCTTGATCTATGATCGTACCTTGTGTGTTACTGCTTTGAACGTGAGTCTCTTCCTACTGGTCCCATGTAAGACTCGTACCTATTTTTAACGGACCTTTTTTTAGTTTCAGTTCACCTTGAACTTGCCTTCTCATCCCTTCGAGATTGAATGATAGATCCTCTTCTATCCGTAACTTTGTGATATATCGGTTATAAACATCATTCCAAGTTGTAACTGGAAATTCTTATAGACTTTCCTTGAGTCTCCTCATGGTTTCAAAAATTCTTTCATTTAGATTGCTGGCAAACGCCATAGCTGCCCAGTTATCTGGTACACGTGGCAACATCGTCCTTTTACGCTGGAACCTGTCTACAAATTTCCTGAGCAGCTCCGTATCTCCTTACTTTATTTTAAAAATGACCTCCATTATTTTCTCAACTTTTTGAGCTCCCGGGTGTGTTTTGATGAATGAATCTGTAAGTTCAGCTAAAGAATCTATAGAATTTTTGGGTAAAAGAGAATACCATGTTAATGCTCCTTTAGTGAGTGTTTCTCCGAATTCTTTGACCAATACTAATTAAATTTCTTGCTTGATCAAGTTGTTGCCTTTTACACCGGTGATGAATGCAATTATGCGATCCTGTGGGCCGGTTATTCCATCATATTTTGGAATATCTGGCATCTTAAATTTCTTCAGAATTGGTAGAGGAGAAGCACTAGGCTTCCAAAGTTGTTGTGAGTATTTGTCCATATCTATTCTCTTGATTACAGGTGGTACTCCAAGTATTTTCTCTATGCCGTTGCTCTATTTGTTGAGTTATTTCTGCAAAGTTAATACTAAATTTTGTAAATCAAAATTAATTGGGTTACCTGACCCTCCATCTCGAGATTCGCTAGGAGTTCCTCCATTGCCCGAGTTAACGAGACTTGAGCGAGGATTTTCTAAGATTTTATTGTTTGGAGTTGATGTTGGTGGCACAACTAGCAACTGGTTAACGAAAGCCTCAAGAGCATTGCTGACCTGTTGAGTGATTAACTTTTTCAAAGCTATAGCCTCATCATTTTCAAACTGATCATTTGCATTTGATTGAGATCCATCAGGTGTTCCTTCTCGATATTGTTGAGGAGAATTTCGGGAGGAAGGGACAGGGGTTCCATCGCCTTGCTGATTCTCCTGGAATTGACGGTCTCCTTGATTGTTGTCATTGACATTTGACATGATTGATTAGACAAAAAATATTGATTTAGAAAGTAATATATTATCAGATTCCCGACAACGGAACCAAATTGTTTAACCAGAAAATAAGAATTTTGGTCAAAGCTTGTTATTAGAAGAACTCGGGCTACTAATAATCAAATAGAAATAAGAAAATTGATGTAAACAATAGCTAGATAAAAAGCAAAGTAAATTAGTATATTCCAATAGTATTTCGTGTCCTTAAAAATATTTTATTCCCCGCCTTTTATATTTCTAAGTAATACGTTTCTTTTCTCCCATAATGGAGTTATTATGGGGCTATTAATGATATTTAATGTAACGTTATAATTGACAGTCGTAACTGTTCAGTACAGATTCTATAATGTTTCCTGTAATTAATGCTCATTAACTACTGACAATACGTATCTATACTCTTTTGCTATCTAGTTGATATCTAGGTTCATTCTTCCGATGTTTCTTCAAATTATCAAGAGTTTCGAGCATCCATTCCTTCTAGTTTTCTTGAATCTTTGCTCGTGTCTATTAAAGCTCGTGCCTCTTCAACTATTTTTTGCCAACTGTGATTCCTGTATTGATCCACGTGTTATAAGGTATCATCATATCATTAATTTGATATATTAACTTTATTTTTTCCAATACAGTAGCGTGATTTGACGTGGGCTTCTATAATAGAATCCACGTTTTTTTGTCAATTATCATTAATGGACAAAAATAATGTTCACCTTGAATCTTGAATTAAGGTTTTTAAAAACATTTAGTGCAAATGGAATTTAATAAAGCTATTTTACTGAAAGTCTATATTTTTTTTTGTAACGTCTTTAACTTTTAGGGGACAAATTGAAAAGAGGAAACCTTTCCGTCAGTACATCAAATACACCGATTTTTTCCTTCTGTTTTATTTTTTATTCTGCATATTGGTGTTAGAGTCTGAAAGAATTTGGTTCTAAGTTTTAATCAGTTCTTCTACTGATACTTTATGTGGCCCTAGAATGGTCAAACCTTATAGATAAATTTTAATGAAGATAATGACCCTTGAATTAATTGCCTTTTGTGAGTAATTGTGACATATATTGTCACATTGAATGGTTATAACCATTCTATATGTTTCTTGTTCCTATCTAGACATGGCTAGATAGAGCTAAGCTCGAATTACTCCAAGTGGGAATTCTCCAAATCGAGCAAAGGGACAATTGTAACGACCCGGCCAGTCGTTTTAAGAGTTATAGCCCCAATCCCTTATTAACTGCTTCTCCCATATATATTTCTGCTATTGTAACTTGATGGGAGGTTTCATTTTGGTTTTTAGAGTGTTTTGTGACACTTAGTCTCTATATGGAGGCTTAAGTCTTAGAATTTGTACCATTATTGGTACTATGTGAAGACAACTTCGGAATGTCGATTCCGTTAGTTCCATTGGGTGATTTTGGGCTTAGGGCGTGTCGAGATTGTGTTTTAGAGTTTCGTAGATTATTTAGGCTTGAAATGACGAAAGTCAAATTTTTGAAAATTTAAATCGGTAGTGGAATTTTTCATATCGGTGTAGGATTCCGATTTCGAAAGTTGGAGTAGGCCTATAATGTTGAATATAACTTGTATGCAAAATTTGGGGTCAATCAGATGTGATTTGATAGGTTTCAGCTTCGGTTGTGGCAATTTGAAGTTTCAATTTTTTAAGTTTGAATTGGAGGATGATTCGTTATTTTAGCGTTGTTTGAGGTGATTTGAGGGCTCGACTAAGTTCGTATGGTATTTAGAATTGGTCGGTATATTTGGTTGAAGTTCCGGGAGCCTTGGATGAGTTTCAAATGCTTAACGGATCACTTTTGGACTTTGGAAAATAGCAAATTTTCTGATGTTCTATTGCAAGCATATTCTTCATTGCATTTGCGAGGGAGTTCTCGCATTCGCGTAAGGCTTCTAGGAAGGCTAGCTGAGTTACTCTTCGCGTTCGCAATGTGGTTCCCGCATTCGCGAAGATGTGGAACCTTGAGGCTACGCGTTTGCGACATGGTCCTCACGTCGGCGGTGAGAAACTGGCCGATGGCGCTTCAGGCATTTAAGCCTATGCATTCGCGAAGAGGGTCCCGCATTCGCATAGGATCAGCCAGTGAAAGGTATGGATTCGCGAGAGGTCATTCGCATTCACAAAGAGATATTTCTGGTCAATATTTTTTTGTTCAATGCGAAAGAGAGGCTTTGACTACCTTCGCGAAGAAGGAATTAGGTGGGCAGATATAAAGATTCAAAAAGAAGGTTTGGCCATTTTTATCAAAAATTGAGTTTAGAAGCTCGGATTCGACGAGATTTCAAGGGATTTTCAGAGACATCGATTGGGTAATGATTCTACACTTGATTTTGGTTATATCCCACTAATCTATCATTAATTATATCATTAAATTTCGGATTTAAGTTGAAAATTGGGGAAAAATGGGAAAAAGTTCTTCAACTAAGATTTTGAATCTGGATTGGGATTTTGACATCGAATTTGAATAATTTTGGTAAGAGTAACTCATGAGTAAATGGGTGTTCATATTTGGTGACTTTTAATTTTAAGCGATTCCGAGACGTGGGTTCAAGGAGGCTTTTGAGGGCGATTTTCAAATTTCTTGTTTTATTATTGATTCCATTAATTATATTAGTGTATTATAGTTGTATTTATAATATGTAACTGCTTCTGGCTAGATTTGGGCCATTTGGAGCCGGATATTCGTGGGAAAGGCAATGTGACTGATAGATTGAGCTTGGTTCGAGTTAAGTGGCTTGCCTAACCTTGTATGGGGTAAACTCTCCTTAGGATTTTGTACAAGTTTGATATGTGAGCACTATGTACGTAAGGTGACGAGTACGTACACATGCTAATTATTTTAAAACCCAGTGTTTACTAAATAATAACCCGTTTTCCTTTTTATTTGAGTTATATCATCATGTGTTGTATCCTGTTAGCTTAGGATAGCATGTTTGCTTGCCTTAATTGCCTATCTGAACTCTGTGCAACATGTTTTAGTGAATTCCCCATTTTTCCTTGATTTGAACTTAGTCTCAACTGTAGGCTTTTTCTTGCTGTAGCTACTATTTCTTTTGTTTGAGCTGCATATTTGCTTTGAGACTACAGAACGGTGTTCCCAGAGATCCCACTGCATATTTACTTTGGGACTACAGAATGATATATCCGGATATCCCTCTGTCTTGATTGGGACAACGAAACGGTATTCTAGAAGATCCCCCTGCACATTTACATTTGGGATTACGAGACGGTATCTCGGGAGATCCCCTGTTGTTATCTCTGTGTACTGATATGTTATCTTCTATTATTTTATTCTTGTTAAATTTCACTCTTTATTTTACTGCGATATTTCATTCTATCTTGCTCTCTCTCTCTCTCTCTCTCTCTCTCTCTCTCTCTCTCTCTCTATATATATATATATATAT
>MU783196.1:43213-62333 GCA_026770625.1 Nicotiana glauca | reverse complement strand
CTCTCTCTCTCTCTCTCTCTCTCTCTCTCTCTCTCTCTCTCTCTCTCTCTATATATATATATATATATATATATATATATATATATATATATATATATATATATATATTACTAATTGCAACCTATATATTGAATAAAGTGCCTTCTAAATCAGTTTGTTTCATTACTTATGAGCTTCAGACTGACCATAAACAAAACTTGAATGATTTACGACCTTGAGGTTCTACTGCACATGTAAAGATTCTTTTAGCAAATTTAAAAAATTAAGTCCAAAAAGGAAAAAAAATGTATCTTTGAACACTCCAATGGGTAGTGTGTATTGGTGAATTAGAGAATAAAAGTGTTATTGAGATTGAATTATGAGAAATCACTTTTTTAGAAAATAATTTTTTAAAGAAGGGCGAGGTAAAGAATGGAGAGCCTCTTTATGAAAGGCGAAACTATTATAGTTAGCAAGCGTCTTCTGGCACGGTTGATAATACAATTGATCAAGATCTTGTTCTTGAATCTAGTGAGAGTGGGAGTTCTCAATCCCTATATTCTTTTGACGAATCTAAATTTCTAATACAAAAGAGTACTAGGAAAATTATACCTAAATGTTCTTATGAGATTGAAGATTACATTTTTTTGGCATCTCCCACATAAATGGATGAGCCAAATTCTGTGATTGAGGCTTTATTGAGCTCTAGAAAAGATGAGTGGATCAAAGTAATGAAAGAAGAATTAGAGTCCATGAAAACTAACCAAGTCTAGAATCTCGTCGACTTTCTGCCTAGGCGTAAAGCTATTGGGAACAAATAAGTTTTGAAAGTTAAATGCAAAGTAGATGGGTCAAGAGAAGGATACAAGGGATGATTGGTGGAAAAGGATTTACCCAAGAAGCTGGAATAGATTATGTGAAAACATTTTCACCCGGTGTGAAGTTTACCTCAGTTCTCTTACTTTTGGCTATTGTTGCACTTTTGGATTTAGAATTACACCAAGTGGATGTGAATACAAATTTTCTCAATAGAGAACTAAACATGAAATTTACCTGGAACAACCTATAGGTTTCATTGTTAAAGGCCAGAAAATAAGGTCTGTAAATTTAAAAGATCAATTTATGGCCTGAAGTAGTCTTCAAGGCAATGGTATTTGAGATTCACAAAAGGATATCTTGTATGATTTTACCATGATCAATAAAGTCTATTGCATCTACGTAAAGAAGTCTAATTGATTTTTTTAAAATCTTTCTCTTTACTTGGATGATACTTTTGTAATGACATCGATTGTTTCGTGTATATTAGGCCCATTAGCCTATTTGATATTTCCCCGTATATGTATTTATTATTGGGATACTTGTGGAGATGGTTGGTTTGGTTTCAAGAAGGTTTTGGAGTGAATTATAATACTTAGTTCTATGGTTGAAAGCTTAAGTCATGCAGGTTGACCAAGATTTGACTTTTGTGTAAATGATCTCGGATCGCTGTTTTGATAATTTTAATTGGTTCGTATGATAATATTGGACTTAAGCATATTTTTGTATTTGGATTTGAAGGTTCCTAGGATACTTTGGCTCGAATTGTCGAAAGTTAGAAAGTCGAACATTTAGAAGGTTCATAGGTTTGACGGGAGTTGACTTTGATGATATCAAATTCGAATTGTTATTCCTAGACTTGGAATGAGTTCTTTATGTTCAAATTTTGATTTAATTATGATTTGTTTTGATAGGAATCAAATATTTGGTTGGGAGTTTAGAGGCTATGAACCTAAGAGAATTTCAATTGATGGTTTGATCATCGATTCGTAGATGTGGTGATCTTACATATGGTCGGAGGATTTGGATATGTCCTGGTAGTATTTATGGACTTTTTTTTATGATTGTTAGGGATCCTAGGTAGCTCAGGTGAGTTGCGGATCACCTTGAGCTTGGTTAAATTGCTAATGACTGCTAGTGTCTACTGTGCTTCCCAATCGCGGAGAAGGTCTTGCGATTATGGACGCTTATTGGGGGAAGATGCATTTTTTGTTCTTTGCGTTCGCTCACAAGGGTCACATTCATGAGCAGTTAGAGATATTGGTCTTTGCGTTCGTGGGTGAAGGCCCCACGTTTGCATAGAGGAGGGGCTGGCTGGGAGCTGAGTGGGGTTAACTTCCGCGTTTGCGAGGTTTAGGTCGCTAGTCTATTGCATTTGAGGGTCGTTGACCGCATTTGTGATGGGTTTGTTGTGGTAGGAGTTGGGTTGTGTTTCACTAACATGAGGCTTGGGCCGTGTTCGCAAAAGGTATCATTGGGCCGACTATATGAAGTTCTAATTTCAGGATTTTAGCATATTCTCTCATATTTTTGACCCTAGACTTGGAGATGGGCAACTATTGAAGAGTATTTTTATGAAAGGCAAGAGGGTAAGTGATTTATACTTGATTTGAACATTATATTTTATTTTCCTATGGATTATTACATATAGATTATGAGATCTGAAAGAGAAATTTTGGGATTTTGACTATGATTTTGGAGAGTAAAAAATGAACATTTGAACTCCGATTAAAAATCGAATTTGGATGAAACTTGTATATTTGGAGTCGTATTCGAATGGGTAGTGAGGATTTGTTACTTTTGTCGGAATTCAAGAAGCGGTCCCAAGTTGACTTTGTGCAATTTGTTAAAGATTATGGCTATTATTTCGAATCGATCCCTATATCCTTCTTTGATATTATTGAGTTGTTTTTTTGCTAGATTTGACCCGTTTGGAGGATAATTCAAGGGGAAAAGAATTTTTAGAGTATTGATTCTCGTGCTTTGAGGTAAGCATGTTTCTAGGCTTGGCGTGCAAGTATTTTTCCCATAGATTACGATGCTAGCTATATGTTGAAGGTGACAGGCATACTTGGTGGCGAGCGTATATGCGTACACCATGATTTTTCACGATCTGGGTAGACTTTAGGCTATTATGTGCCTTGTTTAGCCACCGTGCCTCCTTGTTAGCATGTTTTCTTTACTTTTATGAATACTTGAGCTATTATTCATGCTAGAATTCATATCTAGGCTATGTGCTTATCTATTGGAGATATGATATGGTTATTTTTCTATGTTGAACTATTTGCCTTGTTTGTATTCATACTTTTCAGTCATGATATTATATATCTGTGTATTATATCACCCCATCTATATACTTCTTACTTGTTATGTGTTGCCAGTATCCTTACTTGTGTGATATGTATTTCAGTGGATTTATGGTACATTGTTATAATTTTTGCAGTATATTGATTTATGATATTGTGAGATATTAGCATATTGTGATTTGAGCAAATTAATGATTAAACTTGGGCCATAGAGCCGTGTTGATATTGATTATAAGGTGATGCGTATGCCAGACCCCACATTAGGCTGTGTGGTATTGATATTAAGGTGACACATGCGCAATGCCATTCGGGCTGGATTATGACTATTATTGACTTTTGATATGAACAACGCCTGGGCTAGGATCCGCCCCTCCAAAGTCAGGTGATAATGCTTGTTACTTTGGGTCCTGTGAGTGCTGGAACTCAGTATGTTCTTAGTGAGGGGATTTATTCTAGGCACCTGTATAGTACTGAGGTTGTGCTTACTTGATGATTCAACTGTGAAGTCATTGATTTTGGGCATAGGTACTTGTCATGCAGGCATAGTCATATCTTTCTCATGCTAATAGATATTCTATATCCTGAAATTGATACCTTAACTGATATGTTTGGAAAGTATGCCTATTTTTTCTATTAATGTAATTAAGTTAAACTTACAATTATCGAATGGTTTTTCCTTTTGCTATTATCATTATGTTGTTACTATTATTGTTTGATGTTGAAAGTGAATATCAGACTTTTGCCAATCCCGTCACTATTTTCATTTTAAGGTTAGACTTGCTACTTATCGAGTAGATTCGGTTAGTTATACTCATACTAAATTATGCACCTTATGTGCAGATCCAGATACTGTTGATAGAGTGGATTGATAGAAAGTTGTGTCATCATAAAGTGGATTGCTAGACAGTCGTGTTGATACCCGTAGAGATTTAAAGGTAGCTCAGTTGTTCCATTCGCAGACCTTGGAGTCCCTTTCCTTAATTTTGTTATTATTGTTCATGTTCTTCAGACGGTATTGTATTGTTAGTGAGACCATTGTACTTACTTATTATATATACTCATTGACACGGGGTCCTGGGATGGTATTTCAAATGTATCGTTATTCAGCTGCAATTAAATATCTTATTCCGCTTTTGAGACTATTTCTTTCTGTTATTAAAGTTTATTTCTGTATATTCAATATTGGCTTACCTAGAAAGTTGTGTTAAGCGCCATTACGATTTCTGTGGGATTTGGATTTGTGACAATTTTAATGGCTGAAAATAGTTTGGATTATTTGAAACTACTAATTCATGGATTTTAAAGTCATTTGACATGATAGATGTGGATGAGGTGTACTATATCCTTGGAGTTAAGATCCAAAGAGACCATTCTAAAAAGTTATTGAGTCTATCTCAAAAAACATATACAATAAAAATTTGGAGCATTTCCGCATGGATAGTTGCAAATCGGTGGATACTCCTATACTGATGGGTGAAACTTTAATCCTTGAAATGTGTCTAAAGTCTGAAATAAAAAGGAAGGCATGTCTCAAATCCCATTTTCAAGTGATGTTAGTAGCTTGATGTATGCTATGATGTGTCTTCACTCTGACATTCGTTATTCAATATGTATGGTTAGCAGGTATTAATCCAATCTCGGAAGAAATTATTAGAAGTCTACGAAGAGATTATTCATATACTTGCATAGAACTGCAAATTATTCACTATGTTATAGTCGAATTAATTGATACTTGATAGGATATACATATGTTGATTCGGCTGGTGACAAAAATGATAGAAAATAAAGATCTACTTATGATTTCTTACTTTATGGTGGTGATATTTCATGAAAAATTAAGAAATAAACTTGTACATACCATTTAACGATGGCTTGTGCATCTGTAGTACAAGAAGCTATTTAGTTGAAGATATTCTTTGAGCATTTGAATATTATAAAAAACACTCTGGGTCCATGACCCTATATTGATAGTTAAACGACTATTTCATACACAAAGGATCCTAAGTATTACAGCAAGACCAAACATATTGACATCAAGTATAACTTTGTAATAGACATAGTAGCAAGTGAAAAAATAAATTTACGGTATATTCTTCGTAAAATATGATAGCTGATCATTTTTCAAAGGCAAAATCTAAAGAGCTGTTTGAGAAACATGTCATGGCTCTAGGTTTTTGAAGGATATGACCATCTTTATATATTGTAAAATGACTTGATTATTATAATATGCTCATCAATATTTCATTCTTGAATTTATGTTCATACTTCATATGCATGTAATGATATTTTTGTTGATAAAATGTGTCAAACAAGTTGTGAGATTGATAAAATGTGTCACACGCGATTACTCACTCTATACCTCTTAGTTGTTTGAGTGATGTTGTCCAATTTGACTTTCTCAAGTCCAAATAGATATCATAAAATAAGTGATAAATGCTCTAGGCGGGTCTTACTATTTCTAGATTCAACCGTTTAATTCAGGTTATCAATTTCTTGAGTTCACCCCGATTCCTAGTTAGCCATATTTTTCTCGACTTAGTCTCTCTTTCTCAAGTAGAGACCAAGTCAAATAGGCATGAATCATTGTTTGTAGCCATCAATTCTCAAATTCAAGCAAGAACTAGGCTAAATATCATACACCTAATCATAAATAAGCCCTAAATCTATCACATACTAAGTACCCAGACTAGGGTTGGGTCACAACCCTAGCTATGGGTTTAGCTACTTATGAAAAATGAAGAAATTAAAGAAGAAACCAAGATATAATTATACTTGATTAATAAAAGAAAATCTAATGTTTAAAAGCAAATCTAGTACAATGTTGCCAATACAGTAAATAAAAATGGCTCAGGTGCTCCCCAAAAATAAAACTTAACCTAAAAATGACAAAAAGTTCTATTTATACTATGCTGAAAATATTTGATAAAATTGTCCCTGCGGAGGTTATGCGGCCGCACAATTCTGTGTGCGGTCTGCATGTTGAGATTGAATGGTCACTGGGATTTTTGCGGTCACATAAAATTGGGGTGCGACTGCATATCATTTAATTGTGCGGACTGCATATTTCTGAGTGCGACCGCACACTTAAACTTGGACTGGAGCTGGTCTTCATTATGCGGACCTCACATTGATGAGTGCGGCCGCACTTTGGCCTCCTGTGCGGCCGCAAAATAATAGTGCGGTCCGTATTTCTCTAATTTTCCAAAAACATGGCTCTCTAATTTTCCTCCTCCGAAGACCGCACAATTATGAGAGCGGCCTCACTTGACATCCCGTGGCCGCACAGTAATGGTGCAGACCGCACTTTTTCATGGCTCAAAAATATAACTCTCTGAACTTTATCTTCTGCGGCCGCACTAGAATTGTGCGGTCCCCATTTTGCATGGGACTTCTGTCATAGGCTTCCTTATGTTTTACGACCGCACTCAATATTGTGCAGTCCGTATTGTGCCTTTTTAGCCTTTTTTTTGGTCTTTATCTAAAATTACTCCTTCTTGACTTAATTTTCATTTCTTTGGCTCATATTCCAACACTCCTACAAGAAAGCATATTTTATTAGTTTTCGAGAATAACTTTAAGAAACTCTGAGCTAAAATGAAAGTAAAAGAGTGAAAATAAGTAGTCAAAATTCCTACTTATCGGTCCTCCTCTGTGAAGGTGATGTCGTCCTCAGTGATTTCTCGAAGTCCATTGCTAGGGGTATTCATGGTTCGGTTTGGATCAGTTTTTCCGAAAAAGAAACCAAACCAAGTAAGTCGATTTTACAAATATTAGAACCAAACCAAACCTATTCAGTCAGTTTTTCTCGATTCGGTTTATGTCGATTTGTTTTGGTTATTTGTCGATTTTTTCTTAAATATAAGACATACACTACCAAACATATATTCGGGCGACCACGTTTTCAATGTAACACTATCAAATCAATTGCCCTTTGAGAAATCTATTATTTACCAAAATATATTGATGATAATTGAATCAAATAGTGATGAATAATTTAAGGACTCAATTAAAAATTTGTTATTTTTAACACAAAATAGATTCTTACACTAAACAAAAACTACCAATCAAACTAGAATGTAAAGGTAAAGAACTATATTAAAAGGGCAAATTATTAAGTAACATTTACCATAAATTTTTTGAAACTTTGTATAACAATATATATACATATATATAGGTGTAATAGTAAATTTAAAATAGCTACTCCTATTGTCGGTTTGGTTCAGTTTTTTCTGATTAAAACCAAAACCAAACCAAATTTGATCGGTTTTTAAAATTCAAAATCAAAACCAAACCTAACCAAAAAGTATTGGTTTTTTTGGACTGTTTGATTTGGTTGGATTTTTGGGTATTTATGAACACCACAATCCATTGCTATGGGTCACCGATACCCTCGTCTTTTTGGCTGCCGAAAAGGTAAAACATTAATCTCATTCCCCCCGAAAAGCATGTTGATCATCAAACAAGGATGATCTTCTCCTGCTTTCAAGGGTTTCACATTATCCCGGTTGCAACCATAGTTGTTCTTAGCCCGGCCTCTGAAGAATTCTCGAAGATGACCGTTTTTCAGCAACGTCGCCACCTCCTCGCGTAGATGTCGGCAGTTCCCAGTCTAGTAGTTGTTGCTCTCGTGGTACTCGTACCATATGTTAAGATCCCTTTGGCTAGGGTCATATCTCATCCGCCTTGGTAATCATGCTTCCTTAATGTTCTACATCACTGGTACCAGTTCCACTACATCGAAATTGAAGTTGTATTCGGACAATCTGAGGTAGGTGGAATCCCGGGAGCCCGATACCTCTTTGTCCTGCAGTGATCTGTTATTCCAGCTATGATCAACTCTTTTATCATTAGTGAATCTATCCACTGACCGAAAACCTCTACCACGTCCTTTGGTTCTTTCGTAGGGAAAAATCGACCTCTAGAAGATCTTCAATCTGCATCGAAATCATCCTTTACCCTTTCCTTATTCTTTTCTTGATCCCGACCATTGGTGGATGCTAGAAAACCGAGCTGGTCATCCTCTATTCTTATCTTTGACTCATAGCGGGTGTGTACAGCTGCCCATGTTGTTGCCTAAAACTCGAGCACACTTTTTTTTAATTTTTGGGAAGTATTCGAACTCCTCGGATTCAGCACTTTAGTACGTGCATCAGCTATCCATTCATCCAGCACGGCCAATAGCAGCATCTTTTCCTTCTGTAATCTGGTCACGAACTCCCACAATAATTCAGACTCTCCTTGCACAATCCTGAATATGTAGGCCTTTCGGCCATGTACCTTCCTAGCCCCGGCATGGTCATTGATAAAAGAATCCACGAGCATCTCGAAGGAATTTATTGAGCGCTTATGTAAAAGTAAATACCATGTTAGGGCCCCTTTCATGAGGGTCTCCCCAAACTTCTTCAATAAAACTGACTCAATCTCGTGTGGAGCTAAGTCATTTCCCTTCAATGCCATTGTATAGGTGGTGATGTGCTGTTGAGGATCCAAAGTCCCATCATATTTTGGCACGTAAGGCATTTTGAACCGCTTCACGATCACTCTAGTGCCGTACTTGGTTTGAATGGCAATTGGGTATGTTTCTTTGAGCCCAGTCCTTTCAATACTAGTAGCTTGCCTGGGATTTGATCCATTCCGGCGTATATTTCCTCATAAACCACATAAGTTTCTATTTTAAAGGGAACGTTATTATTACCAGATCTGTTGCTGGCCCTCTGACCCTATCAAAGCTGAACTCACCCCTCGGGGTGTTGTTATCAACCCTTTATGTTGTTTTGTTTGGGGGATCACAAGGAGGAACTAGGCTTCTTCCATTCGCATTGTTGGAAGCACCCGACAACGCATGCCTCAATTCTTTAGTGACCTGATACTGTCGCGATAGATGACCCATAATAGTCTTTTGTTGCTCCCTCAGGATTCTCACTATTTTCACAACGCGCTCGTCTTCCGCATAATCAAGAGTTGCATCCTGATCATGTCGTGGATATTGACCGCTAAGGAGCGGCATGGCCTCGTCCCCCTCGCTGCAGGTATAACTTATCGAATCTTTGTGTTGAGGCTAATTTCCTTGGGCCTCAACATGGTGCGTGATGTTGAAATTGTTATCTATGATTTTTATGATTTTTTGATTAGAAACAAAGAATTAAACAGGTTTGTAATAGATGTAAGGATCAACCAAATTACGCAACTGTATAAACCCCATGGTAGGCACCAAACTGTTTACTCATAAAATGGTGTAGTTGAATTTATATCGTAGTTTATATAAAAACGAATCGAATGGTAAATAAATTAAAAAAATACAAGACTTAGCGTTGAAATCGAGATAAAATAGTAGATAGCCTAGTTCCGGGAGCAGCGCTTCCGAAGGCAGCAATATGAATAATCTTTATAACCAAAAAATGAAATGTTATTGAGCTCTTGAATAATATGCGGCATAAGTTTATCAGAAAATCCGCGTAACTCTAATAGCTGTTCAAGTCACTATTTATAGTTTCCCACAGGGAACAAGGTCTTAGGATTAAGCCCCTCTTAAATAATAATTATGAGGGTCATTGAAGAATGTGTAATGGAAGACTATCACTGTCATATTCTCTATAACGGACTATGTATTTAATACTGCATAATATTCTTCATTAAATGTTATTGGGTGGCAGTCATTTGTCTTCATGAGCAACATTCCCCTCGGGGGCTTCTCGGTGCCAACCGAAACCGTTGCCCCCGGTCTTGATTTCCACCTGTCTCACTTTTCATCAGTTTCCGATCCACGTGTCAATTTATTGTACGAATATTTAATACGAACTAATTTTACAGTTACTGAATTTACTAACACAAGCAAGGGAGAAAAGGAGATTAAAGAAGAAGAAAGAAAGAAAGTACGCCATAAGCATAGGGTCATTAACCACACATTTTGATTTATTTAAAGAAGATTATCTTTAACGGTAAAAAATAATATTGGTTTCCTTGTTTTTTAATTATAGTCTTAGTTAAGTCTTCAATTGTAAAGGTAACTCATAGCTGACCTTTTATTAATATTATAGTTATTCTTTTAATTAACGAGGTGAGATAAACTTGGGGTAAAGAAAAAAACAATGCACAGTACTGGTCGAATACGAAACAAGTGTTACAATTCATTCTCGCCCAAGTGCGTATGTTTGAGTTATTTCACTCTGTTCCTACACATTTTTGTAAATGTACTTTTGACAGATTTGGTTAACAAAAAATACGTATGTGCCTTTATACTAAGTCAAATATTCAAATTTTCGTCTAGCCTAGAGCTATGTATAGTATCAATAGATCTCAAGGTTCAATACTTGAAAATAGGGCTATGCATAATTTGGTAGGTACAGAGTTATCGTACCGAAATCGAAAATTTTGGTATTTAAATATTCGGTATTTTAATATTTGGTTTGGTATTTGGTTTAAATTTTTTTAAAAAATTGGTATTAAATATTTAAAAAATTAATATCAAAATATCGAAATACCGATTGTTTAACCAAAAAATAATATTTTGGTCAAAGCTAGTTTAAGATGAAAAATCGGGTTACTGATAATCAAGAGACCAAAAAAGAATAATAGGCTTTCTGAGAATAAGAATAAAGCAATAAACAAATTTGTATTTCAATATGATGTCAATGATTTTTTTGTGTCCTTACAAATGATGAGACTTTTCCTTTTATAGTTGATTCTAGGTAAAGGAATGAAACCTAAGCTTTAATGAGGCAATTATGAGTAATAAATGACATTAAATAAGCCGTTACACAATCATTTAAATTAAATACCAGTTTTCTAACGTATCAGGTATTTAATATTGAATTTGGACTCCTTTTTGGCTTCAGATTCATGTCTTCAATGCCTTCCGATCCGTTGGCTTTAAATGACTCGAATTGGTACGAGAGTCGTGTCTAAACTGCTTCTCGTGCCTGTTTAACTTCCTCTTCCCGTATCTGTTATCTCCCGTGCCTTTTTCTCAATTGTTACGCTTTGACCATTTGACCAGTCCACGTGTCATGCCACGTCATTTTCAATATAAATTCAACTTTTTTCCCAATACAGATAGTCCCCCCACTTTCCATTTATTTATCAATTAAATAATTGGGAAGTGGATCTTCATAAAAAGGGAATTTTTACCATAATCAATGCGTATGACAATATTGACGTCTCAGTTGTCTTTTCCATTTAATGTTCTGTCCATGTGTCACTTTTTGATTGATTCTGCTATTTTGCACCCTTTTTCAAGGCTTCTTCACTCCCACTATTCACGAAGTGATAGTTGCCTTTATTATAGGCTTTCCATCATTACTCTTCTAAGTTTGACGGTTGCCATCATATACATACTTAACCTTTTCTTCCTTTGTCTTCTTCTCCATAAATCTTTAGCAGACATTTTCTTCCTCACTTTTGCTCTCTTTTGATTCATCCTTGCTCAACAATGGCGTCTCCAAACCCTAACCCTAAAAGAGTTCCAATTTTAGACAAATTCCCCAATGCCCCTGTTAGACATAGAAGAGGCAGAGGAGGCAGGCTTCGTACAGGGTTAGAATCTACTCGAGGCGACTCTTCTGGTTCTTCTTCTAGGAGTTCTATTCCAAAAACTCCTTCTTCTAAAGGTAAAGAAATTCTTGATTCTTCTCGAGAACCTTTAGTTGATGAAATCGTACCCAGCGATTTATCTTTTGTAAGTGATAGACAGTCTCTTCAAAAACAAGTTGCTGGTTTAGAAAAAGCTGATACTTATCCTACATTAGTGACCGAACTTACAATCCCTACCATCAGAGGAGATTGTAACTGGAAAAATAGTCTTCGAATGTCAATTCCTTCCATAAATCAAAGAATTTCTTCTTTTAGGATTGGGTACTCTTTTGTTTATACTTACCCTTTTACTTTGGGTTTTAATCCTCCGATTGACCCAATTATTCTCGACTTTTGCCGTTTCTTTAATATTTGTTTGGCCCAAGTTGGTCCTTTAGTATGGAGAGCAGTGGCTTGTTTGAGATATCTATCTACCAAAGCCAATGTTAATTTCACCTTTTCTCACCTTATCCATTTATACCATCCTAATTTAATACGCCATGGGGTTTTTACCTTAACTGCGAGAAGCAAGAAGGTTTTGGTAAGCCCAGAAGATGACAATGATCGTGGATGGTATGCCCGTTACGTTGCTGTACGTACGGTGGACTTGCTTGGTGAAACAAATATTCCCTTCCCTGAGAAGTGGAATTTTGCACGTAAGTTTTTTTTTTTTTGATTACCGTACCTATTTTTGAGAATTTTGATTCTTTTTCTGACTTCGTCTCTTTTTGGTTTTTTGTAGCAACCATGGGAGATGTGGAACCTGTTTCCAACTTCCGTGGTTGGGTAGATTCAATTTTGAAGATTGCTCCTAAGGAGCAAAGAACTTGGAAATCAATTTCTGCTTTACATGGCTGGAAAGTTAAAACACACGGTATCGCCTTTTTTTTTACACACTTTCCTTTTTTTTCACATTAAGTACCTTTTCCTTAATGTTGATTGTGTATCCTTCTTTTAATCAGGATTTGGCAACAGAGGAATGGCAGCTGATGTAGCTACGGCCATTCGCATGTCTGGTAATGCTGCACTTGACTTGGACAAGGCTCGAACCTTGCTTCAAAAAAGGAAAGCTATAGGAGAAGGTTCTAAGAATGAGGAAGAGGAAGGTACCTCGTTAATAGCCAGGCCAAGAGTTAGGAGACGAGTCATTAATGATGATGAAATTGAAGATACTCCTACTCAAACCTCGACCACCGAGCCTGTTTTGATTCCTTCAGATGAGGACACCGTGCCAAAAGACACGAATGAATCAACTCAACGTCTCTTTGATAGTGGCTTTGAGGGTGGCGAGCTCGGGCCTGTATTTGATGAAGCTCCTCTTTCTTCATTCGTACCTACTTCCTCCATTCCTTTGCCAACCGTAAGTGTTTCCTTGCCAGCATTGACTGCTTCTGTTCTTTCACCAGTTTTAACTGCTCCTACTTCCGTTCTTGTGTTAATTTCTACTCCTTCCATTCCTGCTTCAACTCCCACGACTCCTGAGGTGTTTACCTTTTCCACTACTCCCCCTTCCGCTGTTCCATCTTCATCTGTCCTACATATAGAAGTAAGTTCTAGCAATAGAGGCATGACTATGAGGAATGTCACACTTGAAGTCCCTATTAATCAAAGCCTCTTAAGAAAATCTGGGGGAGCTGATACTTGGCTTGAACCTCGTATTGGAGAAATCGAGAAGAACAAGATGTAGAGCCATAGTTGTTACACATTGATGAATGACATAGTTCATTCAACTATAAAGGTAATTTTCTTGACCTTGAATGCTTCTCTTCTTTTTCTTTCTAAGTTCTCACTTCTATGCTTTATAACTGTAGGCTAATATTATTGGGATTGAGTTGATGGGGCGAGTCTCTACATTAGAGAAAAAGAGTGAGAGTCTACAGAGGCAATCTCTGAAGCTAGGAAAATAGCTGAGGATGCCTTATTTAAGTCAGCAAACTGGAAAGAACAATTTGAGAGTGCCCAAGGGACTATAGAGTAGTTGCAGGAGAGCAAAGCTTACTTGGATCAACAAAATCGTGGCTTAACTTCTGAGCTGAGAATTGTCAATGCTTCTTGGGTCCAGCTTAAAAAGGACAAAGAGCTTTTGGAATGCTCTCTATCTAAAGCCAATGATGAGATTAAAAAGCTTTAGGCACTCGTGGAGAAAAAGGAAGAATACGTAAGGGAGTTAGCTCAAAACTTAACATATGCTCAAAACGACTTAAGAACTTCTTCGGACAAAATTCGTGCCTTGGAAAGTTCCCATGCCTCTCTTGAAGCTTCCTTGGATTCTCACCTAGCCGAGCACCGAATAGCAAAAAATGATCTTGTTAGGTGGGAAAAGGAATATAATGCTCTTGAAGAAAATTTCAACATAGACGTGAGTTGGGCTTTTCTAAATTCTCGGCGTGATGCTTTGATGGAGGCTACACAAGAAAATTTTGACTTGCAATCTGAATTGGCCAAAGTTATTGACACTATCGAGAAAGGTCAACAATCTACTAATACTCCTTCTCCAGCACTTGGAACTCATGGAATGGAAGAGTTATTGAGCTCTGAAGCAGTTACTGAGGTACTTGAAGTTGTTATTCCGACTTCCTAGGGTGAAACTTCTATGACACAGTCTATGGGAATTGAAGTTCCCGTGACTACTGCTTCCTTCGTGGATGTTATCACTTCAAGCTCAGTTGAAACCACTCCTATTGCTGCTTCTTCGGAAGTCGTGACCGCACCTATTATTGCCTCTGAAAGTGATGTTACAACTTTTGAAGCTCCTACTCCTTTAGTGACTAGTTAAATGTGCTGAGTTTTTATTTCTTTTTTAATGATCTTGCTAATGTTATCCCTTGGCAATTTTGAAGGGATCTTTTGATGAAGTCCCCAGTTACCATAATGGGGTATTTGTAAAACGAACATTTTGATGACTAAGTTTTTCCTTAGTCTTTTATGTTAAGAAGTTTTATGAGTACTTCTTTATATTTTATTCTTGCCTATTTAATTATTTAGGACTTATAGAATAGCTTTGCATTTTTTTCCTTTGAAAATGCTTTATGATTTTTCTCATGGAATATCAATATGAGGTTTATAAAAGAGGGCCCTTTTATTTTATAGACATTTAATGAAGAAGACGTCTCAACTTCATAATGGTGTTATAATACGACGAACGTAATAGGAGTACACATGTTTTGTATGAAACAACTTTGATAAGTTTTCATTCATGAACTTTGACAAGTTTTTTGACTATTACATGCGTTAAAATACATCTATAACTTTCTCGCAACTGTTTTTCTTGTAACAGATTTTTTTACATGATATAAAATAGATAAGGTTTTTCTTCATAACCCGTTTCAGTACATAGTCATAACCCTATCTTTACATATTTAGGAAGGGTTTGAGAAGTGACTTCGTTTGCAACATTATAATGAATGTTTTATGCTGAGTGCTAAAGACTTCCTCTCAACACTTGTCTTTTTGTAGCTGAATCTTGATCAACTTTTGCTCGATATTCGTATCTTGTGATATTCGTATCTGTTTTTCTGCACGAATCTATGTATAATATATAGTCCCCCAAGTGTTTGAGCGGTGAAGAAAGAAGTCTCGAGCACTTGTTTGTTCCTCTCAGTTTGGTCCTTTTCCTGAAACAGAAAAATATACGGGACTCGGAGGTGCGATTATAGATGAAGACTGCCTAACCCGTGTGTATTTCCATCAGATTAATGTAACCTTAGGCTCGGAATTTAAGAATATTCCATTTTGCCGTGCAGGTCGTGACTCATCATTTGGCACTAGTTAGGGTTTTTGCCTAGCATCTAAAATCGTTAGTAAAATTTTAACAATTCAAAGGAAAAATTTAACATGGGGATACCTGACTGTGACCACTCCCTTAGAAGTAATATCTCTTTAGATGGACAGCATTCCAATGTGAAGGTAAGACCTTGCCATCCATTGTCTCCAACTCGTATGCTCCTTTCCCTGCAATGTCACGGATTCTATAGGGTCCCTCCCACGTTGGACTTAGCTTTCCAGAGTTAGCAGCCTTCGTAGATTGGAACACCTTTTTGAGCACAAAGTCCCCAGTTTTGAAGAACCTGAGACGTGCTTTCCTGTTATAGTATCGTTCAATTACTTGCTTTTGAGCTGCCATCCTTATCAATGCCGCTTCTCTTCTCCCTTCGATCAAATCAAGGTTAACCCGTAACTCTTCATTGTTCGAGTCTTCCGTTGCTTGAACGTATCGTGGGCTTGGTTCTCCTATTTCTACTGGAATTAGAGCCTCAGCACCATAAACCATCGAAAATGGGGTTTCTCCCGTACTTGTTTTTGTCGTTGTACGATAAGCCCATAATACCCCAGGTAATACTTCGGGCCAATTACCTTTCGAATCCTACAATCTTTTCTTCAAGTTATTGATGATAACCTTATTCGTGGACTCAGCTTGTCCATTTCCCACTGGATGATATGGTGTAGATGTTATTCTTTTAATCTGCCAACTTTCAAAAAATTCTGTGATTTGGGCCCCTATGAATTGTGGTCCATTATCACAAACGATTTCCTTTGGTACTCCAAAACGGCATATTATGTTTCTCCAAATGAAGTCTTTAACTTCTTTCTCCCGCACCTGTTTAAAAGCTCCTGCTTCTACCCATTTAGTGAAGGAATCTGTAAGCACAAGTAGAAATTTTACCTGACCTTTTGCTTGTGGCAATGGACCTACGATATCCATCCCCCATTTCATAAAGGGCCACGGGGCTATGACAGGGTGGAGTAACTCAGCTGGCCTATGCATATTATTGCCGTATCTTTGACATTTATCACATTTAGATACGAAATCGTTAGCTTCTTCTTCCATCTTAGGCCAATAATACCCTGCTGGAATCAATGTTTTTACTAACGATCTCCCACCAGCGTGATTTCCACAATGTCCTTCGTGTATTTCCCACATCACATACTCTGTTTGAGAAGGTCCGAGACACCTTGCTAATGGTTCACCGAACATCTTTCGATAAAGATTCCCTTGATACAAACAGTAACGAGCAGCTTTCTTGCGAAGTGCGTGTGCCTTTGCTTTGTCAATAGGTACGCTTCCATGCTGAAAAAAAAGCAACAATTTCATTTCTCCAATCCCATGTTAAATGATTAAAATTTACCTCATTCTTATCAGATTCGAGAACGGAATGAAATAAATGTACGACTGAAGCATTTGCATCATTTGCTACGTCTGCCGCAGACGCGAGGTTGGACAAAGCATCTGCTTCTGCATTCTCATCTCTTGGGATCTGCATTACCTTCCAAGTTTGGAATTGTTTTATTAGCTCCCGTACCTTTTCAAGATATTCTTGCATTCGAGTTTCCCTGGCTGTATAAGTCCCCAGTATTTGATTAACCACAAGTTGAGAATCGCTCTTGATTATAATCTGTGTAATGCCAAGTTCCCGTGCCAGTTCTAAACCTGCAATTACAACCTCATACTCTATTTCATTGTTAGTTATAGAATGACATTTTATAGCTTGTCTAATAGTTTCACCTGTAGGAGGTACGAGAACTATTCCTGGGCCTGCACCTTTTACATTAGATGAACCATCATCAAATAAAATCCAATTCCCTGTGTTTGCACCATTAAAAACTTGTAATTCTTTTCCAGCTTCTACATGCATTCCCTGACAAAAATCAGCTATGAAATCGGCTAATACTTGAGATTTTATTGCAGTCCTAGGTTGATAACTGATTTCATATTCGCTTAACTCTATAGCCCACTTTGCTAACCATCCTGATAACTCATGTTTATGCAAAATACTTTGTAATGGAAAAGTAGTAACCATAACAATGGGATGGGACTGGAAATAAGGTTTCAATTTTCTAGATGCCATGATTAAAGCTAAAGCTAACTTTTCTAGTTGTGGATATCGTGTTTCAGCATCTAACAGAGATTTACTTACATAATAGATAGGAGATTGTTTACCCTGGTCCTCTCGAACTAAGACAACACTTACCGCAACATCTGATACAGCCAAATAGATGAGTAGCTTTTCTCCCTCCTTTGGTTTTGCTAACAACGGAGGGTTTGACAAATAAGCTTTCAAATTTCTGAGAGCCTGTTGACAATCTTCGTTCCATTCAAAATGATCTTGTTTTTTGAGTGCAGAGAAAAATTTAAAGCACTTCTCCGAAGATTTGGAAATAAATCTCCCCAAAGCCGTAATTCTTCCTGTTAATCTTTGAACCTCTTTCTTACTCGTAAGAGTATTAGGAATTTCTTCTATTGTTTTAATATGAGAGGGATTTACTTCAATACCACGGTTAGAAACAAGAAAACCCAAAAATTTACCTGAGGCAACTCCGAATGCGCATTTTTCTGTGTTGAGTTTCATATTAACGCAAAATTTCAAATGTAACAGATAAATAAGAAATATGATCATTAGAATGCTGGGTCTTGACGAGCATATCATCTATATATACCTCCATATTTTTTCCTAAATGTTCTTGGAATATTTTGGTGACCAACCTTTGATAGGTTGCTCCAGTATTCTTGAGACCAAAGGGCATTACTTTATAGCAGTAAGTCCCCCTGTCTGTGATGAAAGAAGTTTTTTCGTCATCACTGGGGTCCATTTTTATGTGGTTGTACCCCGAATATGCATCTAAATTTTTTAAAAGTTCATGCCCTGCGGCTGCATCAATTAACTGATCTATATGAGGTAAGGGGAAGGAATCTTTTGGGCAAGCTTTGTTAAGATCAGTATAATCTACACAAACCCGCCACTTACCGTTTTTCTTAGGTACGACAACCGTGTTAGCCAACCAATCGGGATACTTTACCTCACGGATTGACCCAATTTTCAATAGCTTTTGGACCTCCTCTTGAATCACCTGATTTTTGAAAGCTCCTTGCTTTCTTTTCTTTTGTTTTACGGGTGTGCAAGATGGGTCTTCATTTAGTTCGTGAGTAATCACATCCGGTGGTATTCCTGTCATATCAGCATGGGACCAAGCAAAACAATCCACGTTAGCTTTTAAGAATTCAATTAACATACCTCGCGTATCTGAGCTTAAGTTGGCTCCCACATAAACCTTTCGTTCAGGCCATTGTTCAAATAGTATCACAGGCTCGAGCTCCTCAATTGTTGTTTTGATGTTTTCATTCTCTTCAGGTTCTTGAATCATATCAGATCTCGAGTCTAAATCTGTCTTTCCTTATTCAGTTGTGGTTTGGTCTATGTCTTCTTCAACTTTATTTACAGCACTCGTATCTGCTACAATATTAATACTTCTAGCTGTATGTTGTTCCCCACGAATTTGACAGATTCCCCATGATGACGGGAATTTCATAACTTGATGTAGAGTTGACGGGACAACGTCCATATCATGAATCCACGGTCTCCCCAAGATTATATTATATGCCATCTCCATATCTACTACCTGAAATTTGGTATCTTTCACAACACCCTCTGCAAAAGTTTTTAGAACTACCTCCC
>MU783196.1:11006-35202 GCA_026770625.1 Nicotiana glauca | reverse complement strand
TAGAGTTTCAAGTTCAAAAATTAAGGACATGTAGTCCTGAAGTCTTGAAGTTAAGGACATGAGCATAAGGGTATTTTCGTCCAGCCAGTTAAAATTTATTAAAACTTAGAGTTTCAAGTTCAAAAATTAAGGACATGTAGTCCTGAAGTCTTGAAGTTAAGGACATGAGCATAAGGGTATTTTCGTTCAGCCAGTTAAAATTTATTAAACCAGTGGCTAAAAATTAAAGACATTTAAAACGTTGGCTTTAAAATAAAGACATGAGCCGTTAGTGGCTATCTGTGCACATCCCCCCCAACCCCCAACTTGAAATTTGCAAGGATGGTTGTCTTGGGCCGACTCACTAGTTTAATGTGGTTTAAATTGGCCAATTTAGCACAACCCCTACGTATGCTGAAATTTTATGGTGCAACCAGATATTAATCACCCGCGTTTATATTGTACTTACTTTAAAAAAAAATCACTTGTATCGAGGCACAAATAACTTTAGACAAGTTACTTTTTCTATGCTTTTCCTTCTCCTCCTCTATCTTAGTTTTAGTTGCTTTCAAAATAGATGTCACAACGGGTTTATATGGTGTTTTGGAGAAGGTTTATGGTGTTTTACGTTAGTAAGTTTGTTGAGATTATTCGTTAATTCTTTACATTGTATTTATCTATCATTTTTTTTTCTTAGTTAGAGTAATTAGTAAAAATGCCAGCTGTCAAGCAAAAAGGGTTTTGTATATAAGTGACATTGGACAATTGAAAATATCTGAGTTTTCATTTTGCAAAATTAAAAAGGAAAGTCTCTGGAACTTTCTTGGTGTATGCCTCTCCTTCTTTGCTATCTGTTTCCGCCATTGGAGCTCAGTTGAGCTTAGCAATTTATTCTTCTCTTTACATTTTAGCATGGTATCAGAGCACAGGACATAATCCTTAGCTCGATTCCGGTTTTATCTTCTTCTTTGCTGTGAACAAACTTGTTTTGGTGTTGTTTTCATTTAGGGTCAAAAGTTAACCCTAGAATTTGAGATCGGTGTTGAATTTTTTGTAATTTGAGTCGATTGTGAATGCATTTCGACTAAGATTCATGGCGATTGAAGAAAATACCTCAAGTCCTACCAATCCACTACTCGATTCAACCAATCCACTATACATGAACCCGTCTGAAAATGCAGGTTCCATGCTTGTACCAGTAGCTTTTGATGGATCGGGATTTAGGTCGTGGAGACGCGGTGTTCTTAGGGCTCTTTCTGTGAAGAATAAAACAGGTTTTATAAATGGAAAATGCACAAAGCCAGATTCAAAAGATCCTACATTTGACCAGTGGGAAAGGTGTGACAATGTGGTGACTTCGTGGATTCTGAATTCCTTATCAAAAGATTTAGCGGATAGCCTACAATACGTGAATGATGCAAAGGAATTGTGGGAAGAGTTAGAGGACAGGTACGATCAGACTAATGGAGCGAAACTCTATCAATTGCAGAAAGAAATTAATGACTTAAGTCAAGGAACACTTGATATTACTGGATATTATACTAAGATGAAGAAATTGTGGGAAGAGTTGAACACTCTGATTGCTCATGCTCAGTGTAAATGCAATTGTACATGTGGTGCTAAGGCTTCTATGCACAAGGCAGAGCAAGACAGGAGGCTGATTCAATTTCTGATGGGCTTAAACGAAGTTTACACTGTGGTTAGGGGAACCATCTTGATGATGAATCCATTACCTTCTTTGGCACAGGCGTTTGCTATTCTTATTCAGGAAGAGAAGCAAAGGGAGATGAAACCAAGTAACCATCTGATGATAGAATCTAGTGCCTTAAGTGCAAACAGAGGAGGAAACAATAATTTCAGAACAACTTATAGTCAACAAGGAGGTGGGACTGGAGGTACTCCCTATTCAAATTACAACCAATCGAGTGGAAATGGAAACAACATTTTCAGAGGAAATTATCCCACAAATAGACCAAGACTAGTTTGTGATTATTGTAAGAAACCAGGGCACACTAAAGACAGGTGCTATAAACTCCATGGGTACCCACAAGATACTAGGTTCAATAAAGGGAAGAGAGTAGCTGCAAATGTTTTTGGAGATTGTAGTGACAATGCTACAGGTATAGAAGATAGAGAAAGGCCACAAACTCAAGAGGAAGGACGAGTGATGAAAACTTTGACCAAGGAACAGTACAATCAATTGATCAACATTTTGGAGAATTTTCAAATTGGCACCACTGAAAATAATTCTGAGATGAAGGCAGGGGCAGTGAATTTTGCAAGTATCTCAGCTTGCTCTACCTTTCATGATTCTAGTGTTCCTTCATATGAATATTTTAAACCAAATGCTGACTCTTGGATACTTGACTCTGGTGCCACAAATCACATGACATATAACAAATCCATTTTGACCAATATAAAAACCTTAGTATATCCATTCCTAGTAACACTGCCTAATGGTTATAAAGTAAAGGTGACACTAGTAGGTGATGCAGTCTTGAGTCCTAAATTCACACTCAAAAGAGTCCTCTTTGTACCTAGTTTCAAATTCAACTTAATATCTATTCATTGTTTAACAGTTCAGTTTGATTGTTTTGTAATCTTCACCAAATTTTCATGTATTCTTCTGCAGGCCCCTTCACTGAAGAGGCCTCTGGAGATTGGTAAGGCTTCTGATGGTCTTTACTATCATATTTTAGAACTTTATAACAGGGCATCATCTGCCTTGACTTCTACTCAAGTTTCATCTACCTTGCCAAATAAGAATAATGCACACTCTCATTCACATTTTGTTCCTTGTGTTACACCTAGTTTACCCATTCCATGTCATACTTGTAATAAAGAGTGTGCTAGACCTCATAAGAATTTCAATCACAATGTTTCTTTTTCAAATAGTAAAGGAAATATTTCTGTGTCAAATATATCTGCTTCCTCTTCTGCTAGTACATCTACATCTGACAATAACATGGTTGAATTTTTGTGGCACAATAGGCTAGGACATGTTCCATTTGCCAAAATGAAAGGCATTAGTGAAATACCAGCCAAATTTTCATCTACTCAACCTTTCCTTTGCCCTATATGCCCAATGGCCAGACAAAATAGATTACCTTTCCCTGAAAAGACCACCATCACAACAAAAATTTTTGAAAAATTACATGTTGATTTATGGGGGCCATATCATGTTCCAACTCATGACAAATACAAATACTTCATTACCTTTGTAGATGACTATAGCAGGTGCACATGGACTCACATGTTGAGTTGTAAAAGTAATACCCTGCATGCTATAAAGGTTTTCTTTGCCATGGTAAAAACCCAGTTCAATACATCTGTTAAAACCATAAGAACAGACAATGGGATTGAATTTACTAACCTGGAAACTACTTCTTTCTTTCAATCCTCGGGGGTTATTCATCAGAAAACCTGTCCATACACACCCCAACAGAATGGAGTGGTAGAGAGAAAACACAAGTATTTACTGGAAACAGCAAGAGCACTGTTGTATCAATCAAAATTACCTTTACAATACTGGGGAGAATGTATTCTTACCTCCACCTATATCATAAATAGACTACCTTCATCTTATTTGAAGGGTAGATGTCCTTTTGAACTGCTCTAGAAGAAAAAACCATCCTATTCTCACCTTAAAAGTTTTGGATGCCTATGTTTTCCTACTACTCTTAAAAGCCATAAAGACAAATTTGAAGCTAGAGCATTGCCTCATGTATTTGTGGGGTATCCTTTTGGAACGAAGGGCTATAAAGTGCTGAATTTGGTCACAAAAAGGATCCATGTTTCAAGAGATGTAGTTTTTCATGAGAATGTTTTTCCTTTCACCTTACTTTCTAAGTCTAATAAAGTATTTCCTTCTTTTCCTCAAGTCAACACAGACCTGGCATCAGATTTCTTTACCCCTAGGGAAACAGATTCAACATCACCAAATTACAATGAGTATCACAATCTAGTGTCACCTGAGTTCTTACATGGGCAGATGTCACCACAAATTAGCTCCAATAAATCACTGTCCCAAGTCTCCAGTCATAGTGAAAACATCATATCAAATAATGAAAACCTAGGACACTCACCTATTGTTAATAGTTCAACTCCTATGAGCCAGCAGGAACCTCAAATGGAACAAACACAAGTTAGACCTTCAAGAACTCACAAAATCCCTACATACTTAAAAGACTACAATTACTCCCTTCCCAAAACACATGATTTTCAACATCAAACTTTTCCACAATCTAATTCTTCTAATCACAGCAATTCCTCTCTTTCATTTACCACCTATGTACCTAATGCTCAATATATATCTCTTGATGTGTTAAGTCCTGACAGTCAGAAATTAGTAAGAAATATTTTGCATGAATGTGAACCTGTTTCTTTTGAGGAAGCAGTTGTGAGCCCTGCATGGCAATCTGCCATGGATCAAGAATTTGAGGCCTTGATAGCAAATAATACATGGAATCTAGTGGCATTGCCAGTTGGTAAGAGTACAATAGGGTGTAAATAGGTGTACAAGATAAAGTACAAGTCTAATGGTAGTATTGAGAGATTCAAAGCAAGGCTAGTGGTAAAAGGGTACACACAAAAGGCTGGTTTAGATTATACAGGAACATTTTCACCTGTTGTAAAGATAACAACTGTGAGAGCACTAATAGGAACTGCTGTAAAGAAAGGCTGGGAGATGTTCCAACTAGATGTCAACAATGCTTTCCTTCATGGAGACCTTCATGAGGAAGTATATATGGAGATACCTCAGGGTTTGGCAGTAGATAGACCAGACTTAGTTTGCAAGCTGAACAAATTCTTATATGGTCTCAAACAGGCAAGTAGGCAATGGTATAAAAAGTTAACTGCAGCTTTATATTCCAAAGGCTACACACACTCCCTGTTAGACTACTCTTTATTTCATAAAAAGAATGGGCCTTTAGTTGTTTTTGTGGCTGTATATGTGGATGATATAATTGTAATAGGAACTCATCAAGAGGAAATAGATTCTCTGAAAATCTTTCTGGACAATACTTTCAAGATAAAAGATCTAGGGAGGCTGCATTATTTTCTGGGAATGGAAGTACTTTATAAAGAAGATGGAGTGTTAATATCTCAAAGGAAATTCACCATGGATTTACTGAAGGATTTTGAATGCACTGAATATTCCAACTTATCATCACCTCTTGACCCTTCAATGAAGCTGAAGGCAGATGAGAGCCCATTGCTAGTTGACCCTTCAAACTACAGAAAACTAGTTGGTAAATTGATTTTTTTAGCCAATACAAGACTAGATATATCATTTAGTGTCCAACACCTCAGCCAGTACATGCAATCACCAAGGGAAAGTCATTTGAAGGCTGCTTATCATGTCCTAAGATATCTGAAGGGTGATCCAAGCCTGGGAATTTTTTTTCTAATAACAGAGATTATGGGGTGACAGCTTATTGTGACTCAGACTGGGCAGCATGCCCTGAAACAAGAAAATCAGTCAGTGGTTATATTGTACTACTTGGAAATAGTCCCATCAGTTGGAAATCAAAGAAACAGTCCACTATTTCTTTATCTTCAGCTGAGGCAGAATATAGAGCAGCTAGACAAGTTGTAGGTGAGCTAGTTTGGCTTGTAACACTACTAAAGGAGTTGACTGTACCTATAAACCTTCCTATCCCTGTATTCTGTGATAGCCAAGCAACATTGCAAATTGCCAAAAATTCAGTGTTTCATGAGCGCACGAAGCATATAGAAGTTGATTGCCATTTTGTTAGAACAAAGCTGCAGGAAGGATTGATATCTCTACATCATGTTCCTACAAATGAGCAATTAGCTGATATATTCATAAAGTCATTAACAGGAATTAAGCATTCCCATCTACTTAGCAAGTTGGCAGTGGAGTCCTCCCCTCCAACTTGAGGGGGAGTGTTGAGATTATTGGTTAATTCTTTACATTGTATTTATCTATATTTTTTTTTCTTAGTTAGAGTAATTAGTAAAAATGCCAGCTGTCAAGCAAAAAGGGTTTTGTATATAAGTGACATTGGACAATTGAAAATATCTGAGTTTTCATTTTTCAAAATTAAAAAGGAAAGTCTCTGGAACTTTCTCGGTGTATGCCTCTCCTTCTTTGCTATCTGTTTCCGCCATTGGAGCTCAGTTGAGCTTAGCAATTTATTCTTCTCTTTACATTTTAGCAAAGTTGATGTGGTACTCATTTTTTTGCTACTTCTTCTTCTTCTTCCTCATCAACTGACAACCCGATCAATCTAGGAACCATTTCCGGGCACTAATTTTTCTCTCTCAAATTCAACCTCATATTCTTCCAAAATTTCCTCTTCTTCTCCTTCTCCTCCCCATCTCCTCCTTCTTTTCCTCCTCCTCCTCCTCCTCCTTCTTCTACTACTGCTACTGATTCTTCTTCTAATGATGATGATGACGCCTAAAATTATTTTTTTGGCAAACTATTGTGATGACGCCTAACATTGCTTGCTTGACAACCTAACACTTAACAATAGATAAGGAAACGAGACTAACAGATAACATCATAATAATATAGAATAGAGTAAAACTTAGAAATACATAAATAATTCTAAAGCCAAACATTGTCTATACAATCTCTCAAGATTTGGGGTTACGGAGCACATGAGCTACTTGGAAAACAACATACAAAGTCTGCTATAAATACAACATTGTTTGGCATAATAAATAATAATGGGTAAAATAGGGAAGAAGACTCTAGGGCCTACGGATAAGTATACAGTTGTGCCTCGAGTCATCTATCTGGTAAAGGTTAAGAACCTCTCGGGACTCCACTGGTACCAATACTCAGATTTACAAAAGTACAGAAGTGTAGTACGAGTAAATTCGACCCAGTGTACCCTATAAATATCAAGCCTAACCTCGGCGAGATAATGACGAAACTATGGCAAGATACTTACCATATAAACCTGCACAATTAATAAGAAACAAAAATAGCAATAGAGATAATAGTAATAATAGCATGGGTAAAAGGAGGAAATCAATAAGAGTATCTAATGATAGAAGTAATAACCACGTTTCTCGAACAACACAATCAAAATCCTTTTTAGAAGCACAAACCAATGGGGAAGAACAATATCCATAATCTGTTAGAAATTACCGTCTCTTCTAGAGACTTCTAGTGTGACCCACAAATAAAGTAATAAATTATTTACCTTGTCTCCCAAAGAAAATAATATATCAGATAATATTCTGTAGTTATGCATATATGGTAGTTTCTTTGATAGAAAGAAATTACCATATATTAGTAGTCCTTAGGGTAATTATAATTTATGGAGAAGTCCCTAGGGCTAAAGTATTTGCCTAAAAGTCCCTAGCTTACCTATAAATACGCTTGTGACTCCATCAGTCTGGCATCCTACGATAGGCTTAGGCTAGAAGGCTCTAGGTTTTCTGCTAAAGGTTTCAAAGGTGATTCCCTATAACGCTTGAACAACAATGGTTGAAAGTACGTTCCTTGTTTAATTTCCGCTGCTCTGGCTCTGTGTTTGTATTGGAATTTCAACATGTGATATCAGAGCCTGCCTTTTGGCTATGCTGTTCAGTGTCTACTGATGACGATTGTAAATATGGTCTAACGCTGTCATGTTTCTGTAACCTGAATTTCTCTAGTCTATTGAGAAAACTCTTGTTTTTGGGTTTTTCAGTATGTCGTCATTATGACCTTTATATATCTCTGCCAATTCACAATGCTTCGCATGTCATTTGTGATCTTATTTAAGAAAGAGGCACTACAACATGTTTGAATAATTATAAAGTATGTCTTTATATGATGTCGGTGGGCAAGAGCCTTTATTTGGTGGATGCTTTTGTCAGATCTATATATACTGTGGTCTAAAGTTATTCAGCAGTTATAGGAAATATTGGATTTTCTAACAATACTAAACGCCAACTGGAGAATTTTGACGATGTTTATATGGTTCAAGAGTACTTTCTAGAAATATTTATATGTAAAAGAGTAGTACTGCTTTAAGTAGTAATTAGCCTCCCCGGTATTATATTTTTTTCATAAATCATCTTTGGATATGTGTTATGATATTAATACATAAGTTAAGTTCTCATCGCAAGTATTTAACTTCAAACATCCATTTTGACTTAGTTTTGGATAAAAGGTTTCTGTTTTGGAGGAAATTGAAAATATTTATGTGATATATAGAAAATACCGTGATTAAATTCTATTTGTTTCACTACTGTTTGAAACTGTTCTTATAATATTAAGATTAAGTATAAGAATTGATTTTTGTTTATGGGATATTGAAGATTGGTGCTTATTTAATTTGTGTGTCAATTTTGAAATCAATCGACATTCTGTACAAGTTGATTGTTTGGACAAATCACGGCAAGATGTCATATTCAATTTTCTTTTATGTGATGTACTTGGGAGTGGCCACGACATCTTGAGTACTTGATATAAAAGAAATTAAGTTGTTTAATCATATAAAGTTTAGTGGTTAAAATTATAATAACATCTATTTAGTCCAATTATCTCATTAAAATGGTAACTCGGCCTTACAGGGAGGTAACCATTTTGGTGAGATTAATTGGAAAGAGATAATAAACTTTAAGTTAAAAATAATCTTATGCCCACAGGTATGGATTAATTTTTGTATATCTTGGTTTTCTGGTCTAATAAAGTAAAGTAAATTCTATGCATGGGTTGCAGCCTCTGCCCACAGGAAGGTTTAGAATTTACTTAGAATAAGTATTTTACGCGATTCACCTTTGATGGATTGTACTTCATAGCTTATGTATGTTTATCCTTGTTTTGCAGTATTTACAGCTTTTCCTACCGCTATTTTTAATGAGAATGCTCGAATTCCAATGCTTTCTGGTGACAATTATGCTGAATGGAAGGAGAAAGTCCTTCTTACTTTAGGGTGCTCGGAACTGGACCTGGCACTCCGTATGGATAAATCACCTATTCCCACGGAATCAAGTACGCCAGCTGCTAAGGCTAATTATGAGCGGTGGGAGCGATCTAATCGCTTAAGTTTAATGCTCATAAAAGCTCACATAAGCCAAAGCATTAGGGGCTCTACCACTAATAGCGATAAGGTCAAAGCTTACATGAAGGCAATTGATGAACAATTCGTAAGCTCTGACAAGGCATTGGCCAGCACCCTTATGAAGAGGCTCTCAAGTATGACTTTCGACAGAAGTCGTATAGTGCGTGAGCACATTATGCAGATGAGAGACATTGCTGCTAAACTCAAGTCCCTTGAGGTGGATATGTCTTAACCATTTCTTGTGCATTTCATTCTCAACTCCCTTCCTGCGGAATATGGTCCGTTCAAGATTTCTTATAACACACATAAGGATAAATGATCAATCAATGAACTTTTGACCATGTGTGTTCAAGAAGAAGAGAGGTTGAAGCATGAGATACCTGAAAGTGTTAATTTGGTGACTCATGGTAAGAGAAATGCGAAGAAGGGCAAAAGTGTTCCCATGAAGAAGAAAAGCACCATAGACAAAGATGCTTGTCGTTTCTGTAAGACGAAGGGACACTGGAAGAAGGATTGCCTAAAATACAAGAAATGGCTTGAGAAGAAAGGTAATTTTACCTTTGTATGTTATGAATATAATTTTACTGAAGTTTTTGATAATACATGGTGGATTGATTCTGGTACTACAATCCACATTGCCAAAATCATGCAGGGCTTTCTAACTCAGAGGAAGCCGATAGGAAGTGAACAATATGTCTATTCTGGCAATAGGACGCGTTCACGTGTGGAAGGCGTGGGGACTTATAGGCTCATTTTGAAGGATGGTTTTTCTTAGATTTAGAAAATATTTTTTATGTTCCAAAATATTCTAGAAATTTAATTTCTCTTTCAAGACAATCGCTTAGTGGGTATGATTTGAATTTTCATTATCCTTCTGTGAAACTTTTGAAATATAATAAAATTATTGGTTTTGAAAATTTCAATGGAAATTTATATAAACTTGAGCTAGACCCCAAGTTTGAATGCAATATTTTAACCTTGCATGATAAAGAAATTGGCACTAAGCGATGTATTATCAATGAGAATTCATCTAGTCTTTGGCACAAGAGATTGAGACACATCTCTATTGATAGAGTCAAAAGGTTGGTTAATGACGGAGTTCTAAAAACTCTTAATTTTTCTGACTTTGGGACTTGTGTGGATTGCATAAAGGGTAAGCAGACCAACAAATCAACTAAAGGTGCCAAAAGGAGTTCTCAATTACTTAACATCATACATACAGACATATGTAGACCTTTTCCTACCCCTTGCTTGAATAGTGAGAGATATTTCATCTCGTTTATTGATAACTATTCAAGATATATGTATCTCTATTTTGTGTTTAACAAATCAGAAGCACTTGATGCCTTAAAAGTTTACAAGATAGAAGTAGAGAAACAAACTAGTGCTCAGATCAAAATTATAAGATCTAATAGGGGTGGAGAATATTATGGAAGGTACACAGATAAGGGACAAGTTAAGGGTCCATTTGCTGAGTTCCTTGAAATTGAAGGTATAATTTCTCAATATACCATGCCAAGAACACCACAACAAAATGGTGTGTCAGAAAGAAGGAACCGGACATTAATGGACATGGTAAGAAGCATGATTAGCAGATCAAGTTTACCTTTATCCTTGTGGAGTGAAGCCTTAAAAACCGCTGTGTATATTTTGAATAGGGTTCCATCCAAGGCTGTCCTCAAGACACCTTTTGAGTTATGGAAAGGATGGAAACCTAGTTTAAATCATTTACACATTTTGGGATGTCCAACTGAAGTGAGGGTTTATAACCCACAACTAAAGATTTTGGATGAAAGAACAATAAGCGGTTATTTTATAGGCTATGCAGTTAACTCTAAGGGATTTAGGTTTTATTGTCCTTCTCATTCTCCTAAAATTGTTGAGGCTAGAAACGCTAAATTTCTTGAGGAACATGAAGAAAGTGGGAGTGGTTTGACTCAAAGGGCAGAGTTGGAAGAAATAAGGGAACCACCTGTGGTACCTTTATATATTAGGAACTTGAATGTTGCTCAGAAAAATTCTCATGAATTATTTGAATAACAACAAGTTCAAGAGCCACCACCACTTGAGGAGCCACGGGAAGATCAACCCACTTTACCTGAACCCACTGAAGAAGTGTCAGAACCAGTGGGAGTGAGAAAATCCTCAAGAATTCGAAAATCAGCAATTTCTAGCGACTATATTGTGTATCTCCAAGAGTCTGATTATGATATTGGACTACAATATGATCCATGCTCGTTTTCACAAGCCATGAGTGGAGAAAACTCCACACTTTGGTATGATGCCATGAACGAAGAGTTAGAATCTATGGCTAAAAACAAAGTCTGGGATCTCGTCGAATTACCAAAGGGATCCTCTACCATATGTTCCAAATGGGTCTTTAAAACTAAAAGAGATTTGGGTAATATCGAACGATATAAAGCCAGACTTGTAGCCAAGGGATTTACTCAAAGGGAAGACATTGATTACCATGAAACCTTCTCTCCAGTATCAAAGAAGGATTCATTGAGAATAATCATGGCATTAGTAGCTCATTTTGATTTAGAGTTACATCAAATGGATGTGAAAACAGCTTTCCTGAATGGAGATCTTGAAGATGAGGTATACATGCGTCAGCCTGAAGGATTTTGTGATAAAGACAAAAGTCACCTTGTTTGCAAGTTGAATAAATCTATTTATGGGCTAAAACGGGCTTCCCGCCAGTTGTATATTAAATTTCATAATGTTGTTTCTTCATTTGGATTTACAGAGAACATCATTGATCAGTGTATATACCTTAAGATAAGTGGGAGCAAATATATTTTTCTAGTCCTATATGTGGATGATATTTTGCTTGCAAGTAGTGATTTGGGATTGTTGCACGAGACTAAACAGTTCCTTATCCAGAATTTTGAGATGAAGGATATGGGTGAAGCCTCTTATGTCATTGGCATAGAGATTCATAGAGACAGATCCCAAAGATTACTTGGACTGTCTCAAAAGGCCTACATTGAAAGAATTCTGGAAAGATTCGGAATGAAGAATCGTTCATATATAGCAGCACCCATAATTAAAGGTGACAAATTTTCATTAAATCAATGTCCACAAAATGCATTGGAAAAGGAGCAAATGAAAGACATCCTCTATGCTTCGCTTGTTGGGAGTCTTATGTATGCACAAGTCTGTACTAGACCTGATATTGCTTTTGCGGTAGGAATGCTTGGCAGATATCAAAGTAACCCTGGTCTTGACCATTGGAAAGCTGGTAGAGATATTTGCAAGGAACCAAGGATTTTAAGCTCACATACAAATACTCTGACTCATTGGAGGTAATTGGATATTCAGACTCTGATCTGGGTGGATGTAAAGACACTGGTAAATCTACTTCAGAATACATTTTCCTTCTTGCTGGAGGTGCTGTATCTTGGAGAAGTGTCAAGCAGACCATTGTTGCAACTTCCACAATGGAAGCTGAATTTATAGCATGCTATGAAGCTACATCACAGGCGTTAAGGTTGAAGAACTTTATTTCCGACCTTAGGATTGTCGATTCCATTTCAAGGCCATTGAGAATCTTTTGTGATAAATTATAATTACCCTAAGGACTACTAATTTATATGACGGTTTGATTCGAATTTTTTTACTCAATACCAAACCAAGTCAAACCAAACCTAGTCGGGTTTTTTAATCGGTTTGGTTTAGTTATTCGGTTTGGTGCGGTTTTCCGATTCGGCTTGAACACCTCTACCCAAAGGCCACAAAGAAGGCTATATCACAGACAACACCAATATTTCATAACATATATATTGTGGCATACAATTCGATTCAACACACACTAATATTATTACGGTGGCAGCCTAATCCCATGACCATCCTACAGTTGTGGCGAGTAACCCAGTCCTTATTATAATATTTTTCTGGCGTTAACCTGATCTAGCATACCAATGCACATAAAAACATTCAACAACACAACCCAAATGGCGATGTTCATAATAAATATCGAGGAGAATATATAAGCATAATTTACTAAGAAAAATTGAGTACGAATAAGAACTAATTGCAATCCCAAATCCAAGAGCTAATCTCACTCATGTAACTCAATACTAATCCAAACAAGGTTATTATTACACAAACAATCAAATAATCACACCAGCCCAATATAGCATAGTTAAATAAAGTATGAAACAAGTATAGGCATGGTCTAATAAAGGAAGTTATCTAGTAAAAATACGTAACAAGTAAGAGCATGTGACAAGTAAAAGCATGTATTAAATAAAGGCATACATCAAGTAAAGGCATATAACAAGTAAGACCATGTATCAAGTAAAGACATGTAGTAGGTAAAGTATTGGACAAGTAGAAGCGTGCAATAAATATAGACATGATATAAGTAAAGGCATTTATTAAACTAGTTCACCTGCATGCTTTAACACCATGATGACGCATATGTACTCGTAACCTTGTATGTACGGCGTCCCTAACATATAAAGCACGTAACAAATAAACCAAACATGCTATAATTCCCTCAAACAAAGTTGCCACAATACTTATCTCTTTTCGGAAACAAATCAAAAATCCAACACAAATTTTACTTTTGCACAAGCCTCCAAACAACTCGAATCAAGTCAAATAAGGCACAAAATAAGTTAAAACATGCTTTAGAAACTACCGTAGTATCAAAAAGGTTCGATCGTTATCACATTTGAAAAAGTCAATCTGGACCCACATAGTCAAAAGTCAAAATTAAAACCAATTCCTCTTTTTACCCATTCTCCCTCGAGTCCAAATATGTGATTTATATCAAGATTGTACCTCAAATCAATATCCAAATCATCCAAACTTAGCACTTATAAGTTTTTTCCTTATATCCTGATTTCCAAACTAGAAACACTAGATTGAGGAATGGATATTTGTGGGAATTCATAAAAGTAATTCTAAACTAAGTCAAAATTACTAACCTTAGAAGTTGGGATGAAAATATTTTCAAAAGCCTACAAGAAGTCTAGATCAAACAATTTGAGTAAAAATGAGCTAAATCTTGAAGTCCTAATTCTTCCAGCTCTCATATGTCGCATGTGCACCCCTACCCGCAGGTGCAAGAGTGCATCGCTATAGATACCACATGTGTGAGCCAAATCACCAATGGTCTGAAGTTGCATCTGTGACCACGCATCCCGCAGACGCGATGTACACCCAGCAAGCCCAATCTAGTTGTGAAACAGCACATACAACTGCGACCTCACACTTGTGCACCTGTGTTCCGTAGGAGCGACCCCAAGCCTGAGCCCCCTCTCCCTGCAGATGCTAGCCAACCCACGCATAGGAGAGCTCACACAAGATCACTGTAGGTACGATAATGGCATCCAACCAACAGTAAATAACATGGAATTAGTCTATAATCAATTTGAAACTCACCCGAGCGCATCGGGCACCACTCCAAACATCGATACAAGTATATAAACCTAATATGAACTTGATTGTAAGCTCAAAACATCAAGATAATACCTACAACTAGGATCAAGCATTAAAACTCAAAGATTTCAATATTCATAAACTCATTTTCCAACTTTCCATATTAAGTTCCAAAAGTGCCTCGGGTCACGCGGATCCAAGAAAATATGCGTGCAAGTCTAAAATCACCATATAAACCTATAAAATCATCAAATTACTGATCCGAGGTCATTTACAATCAATGTTGACCATGGTCAACTATAACAATTTAAAGTTTAGGAATTTTTTTTTTTTGAAAAATCATATTTAAACTTTCTATAAATCAAAATGGACCACACACGCAAGTTATAATTCATTGAATTAGGCTATTCAAAGACTTAAAGTGTCAAACAGAAAGCTAGACCTCAAAACGACCAATTGGTCATTACGTTTCCACCTCTAAAAAAATATTTATCCACGAATGGACATAGAAGTGTACCCGAAATACTAAAAGATGCAGATATCCTCTCCTCATATGGTACTCAGACTCTCTAGTATCCTCCTCAATTGGCCGCTCCTTCCAGAGCACTTTCCTATAAGGAATTTCCTTAGGTCTCAACTTTCAAACCTACCGATCTTAGCTACCGCCTCTTTTTCATAAGTCAGATTCTCATCTAGTTGCACCGTTTAGAAGTCCAAAATATGTAAATTGTCTTCATGGTACTTCTAAAGCATAGAAACATAAAAAATCGGATGTACAACCGCTAGGTAGGGAGGCATTATAATCATTTAAGTAACATCCCCGAAACTCTCTAACACCTCAAATGGACCAGTAATCGTTAGACTCAACTTAAATTTCTTTCCAAAACTCATCATGTCCTTTATAGGAAAACTTTCAAAAGTACCTTTTTGCCCTCCATATAGCCACATCACGAACCTTCTTTTCCACAAAGCACTTATCCCTTCTATGCACTGTTTGAGGGAGATACTGAATCAGCTTTGCCTTCTCCAAAGCAACATGAACCAAATTTGTGCCCACCAACCTTACCTCACCAAGCTCACATCAATCAATAGGAGAACGACACTGTCTACCATATAAAGTCTTATATTACGCTATATGGATGCTAGGCTGCTAGTTATTTTTACTAGCAAACTCTTCCAATGGTAGAAACTCACCAACCTTACCTCACCAAGCTCACATCAACCAATGTTCGAGGGCGATACTGAATTAGCATCACCTTCTCCAAAGCAACATGAACCAAATTCGTGCCCACCAACCTTACCTCACCAAGCTCACATCAACCAATAGGAGAACGTCACTGCCTACCATATAAAGTCTCATATTACGCTATATGGATGCTAGACTGGTAGTTACTGGCAAACTCTTCCAATGGTAGAAACTGGCCCAATGGCCTCCAAAGTCAATAATACATGCCCTCAACATATCCTCAAGGATATGGATAGTCAGCTCAGACTGGCCATCTATCTACAGGTGAAATATAGTGTTGGGATTCACATACGTGCCCAACTCTCGCTGGACGCTCCTCCAAAAGTGCAAAGCAAATTATGTGACATTGTTTGAAAAGATATAAATGGGAAAACTGTGAAATTGAATAATCTCTCTAATGTAGATCTGAGCTAACCTCTTTAGAATTCAAGAAATCATCACCCGAATGAAATGCGCAAATTTGATCAATCTAACTACAATAAGCCAGAATTCATCAAACTTTCACAAAGTACAGTATGTCTACCATAAAGTCCACAGTAATGCACTCCCACTCCCACTTCCACTGTGGTATCATGAACCTCTAAGTAAAAATACCTAATTTATGATATTCCCACTTGATCAGATGGCAATTGAACTACCAAACATGCCCAACAATGTCGTTTCTTATTTTACGCCACCAATAATGCTTCTTCAAGTCAGGATACATCTTCTTGACATCTGGATGAATAAAATATCATGAGCTATCAGCCTTTTCAAAACTTAACTTCGTAGACAATCAATATTCGGAACACAAATTTGACATTGAAGCTGAATAACACCATCATCTCCAATCACAGCCTTTTTTGTACCACCTCTATGAACCGTTCCCTTCATCACCAACAAATGATGATTATCTAACTGGTGAGCCTTGTTTCACTCCAACAAAGATGATTGGCCTCTCTCCAGGTGGTATAAATGCCAAACTACCCATACTCTCCGTCTTTCTACTCAAGGCATTAGCTACCACATTCGTCTTTCTAGGATGGTACAAGATAGTGATATTATAGTCTTTCAACAACATTACCATCTCAATTGCCTCAAATTCAAATCTTTCTTCTTGAACATATGCTGGAAACTCTAATGATCAGTGTAAATCTTGCATGCCGTGCCATACAATTAGTGCCTCCAAATCTTGAGCGCGTGTATAATAGCTGCCAACTCCAAATATTGAATAGGATAGTTCTTCTCGTGGATCTTCAGCTAACAAGATGTGTAGGAAATCACTTTACAATCTTGCATCAATACCGCACTAAGTCAAACACGCAAAGCATCATAATAAACAATATACGATCCTGAACTTGTGAGAAACAACAATTTTGGAGCCGTAGTCAAAGAAATATTGAGCTTTTGAAAGATCTCCTCGCACTCGTCAGATAATCCAAATGGAGCATCCTTCTGAGTCAACTTGGTTAATGGAGCGGCAATAAATGAAAACCCCACAACTAAGCGGTGATAGTATCCCGCCAAACCCCGCGAAACTCCGGATCTCTATAGCTGTTGTAGGTCTAGGATAATTCTAAACTGCCTCAATCTTTGTGAGATAAATTAGTACCCTCACTAAATACAATATGATCCAAGAATTCACTAGAGTCCAACTAGAACTCACACTTCAAAAACTTGACAAAAAGCTGACGATCTATCAAAGTTTGGAGTACAGCCTACAAGTGTATCTCATGCTCCTCTCTAATACGAGAGTAATCTAGAATATCATCAGTGAACACAATCACAATGAAATCCAAATAAGGCTTGAAAACTCGGTTCATCAAACTCATGAATTTTGCTAGGACATTAGCCAAATGAAATGACATCACCAAGGACTCATAATAACTATAGCGAGTCCTACAAGCTGTCTTAGGGACATCTAAAGTTGTAATCTTCACTTGATGAAAGCTAGATCTCAAATCAATCATGGATTGGAACTCTGAAGTTGATCAAACAAATCATCAATGCGAGGCAATATATACTTGTTCTTGATAATAACCGGCTTGTTCAGTCGCCGATAATCAATGCACATTTTCATAGAGACATCCTTCTTATTTATAAACAACACCGCCACACCCCAAGAACAAAAACTCAGTCTAATGATCCTTTATCAAGAAAATCCTACAATTGCTCCTTTAATTCCTTCAACCCAATTGGAGTCGTATGTTATAGCGGGATAGAAATGGGCTGAGTGATCAAAACCAAGTCAATGCAAAATTCAATATCTCTATCAGGCGGCATGCCAGGTAAATCTGTTGGAAACACCTCCGAAAACTCTCTCACTACTGGTACTAAATCTATAGAAGGGACCTCTACACTAGAATTTCGAATGTAAACAAAATATGCCAAACACCCCCTCTCAACTATGCATTACGACATCAAGAATGAAACCGTGCTACTAGTAGAATGACCAAGTGTTCCTCTCCACTTTAATCTTGGCAAACCCGACATAGCTAAGTCACAATATTGGCATGAAAATCAGAGATAGCCTAATATCGAGAAAACCAATCTATACCAAGAATGACCTCAAAATTCGCCATATTCAACAACAAGAGATCAACTATAGTATCAAAATCATTAATACTAACAACACAAGATCGGTACACTCAATCTACTACTATAGAATTTCCAACTGGTGTAGACATAGAAACATGAATATCAAGAGAATCACGAGGCATACTCGGTTGTGATAAAAAATATGAAGACACATATGAATAAGTAGAAACCAGATCAACCTACATTAAAGAATCTTTATGACAGACTAAGATAGTACCTATATAACAACATCAAACAACTCTGCCCCAGGCCTACCCAAAAATGCATAACAACAAGGCTAAACCCCTCCAACCTCTCCTCCACCTCAAGGAAGACCTCTCACTGACTAGCCTCCACCTCTAGCATGTTGGCCTCTACCACTGGCTGAATGACCCTCACCTTTAGTTGGCTGGGCGGGTGGTGTAGCTTGAATAGTGACTAACAATTATAATAAAATCAAAGGTGGCTCTTTATGGCCAATAAAAAGAAACAAATAAAGAATAATAAATTGAAGTAATAATGTCAAGAAAAAGTGTAAGAGGGCAGAGAGAATGTTCTTGTGTATTTAGAATAGAGCAACAAATGTTTACAAAATGACAAGGATCTCTTCATATATGAGGGGGGATCCTAATATACTACAAAATACATTAATTACAAAGATATGGAGATGGGACAACTAGTTGACGCCCTAATTCGGATTTAGGCCTAGCCTGACAGACTTTGTCTACTCTACTTGCACGCCTTGGGAACTCCTCATTTCGATCATTACCGTGGTCATCATTGCCTCAAGGTCTAGTGTCAAAGACCCTCAAGGGAGGAGGCTCGGTCGTAACCTCGATCCCTCGACACGATCTTTCATGGTTCCTTGATGATGAGGAATTGGACCCTCCGATTTTACCATAACAAAAGTCTCCACATTTCTTGGAGTAGAACGATAAGAAATAACTTGATAGCCAACTTTCTAAACTCCCCGCGATGACATCATACTGATGATGCAAGCCTTCATAATAACCGAAATGCCCCGTCGTTTCATCTCTCCAGAATCATTCAAAGCATTATTGTTTCTCATTTTTCAAAGCCATAACGTCGCCACCAATTCAACTCCTAAGAATGCATTAGATGCAGCTGTCGTTACATCTTTTGAAGATAATAATGGCGTCATCTTTTACACTATTGCCCTTCCTTTAAATACGAGTCTCCTAGAACCATCCTTTTATCCAAGTGTCTTCCCATATCCATCCATCCTTCTCTTATCACCATCTGTATCCATTATCATTCACCATGCTTGAGGCCCATGGCCTCAAGGTTATATGGAGATGTTTCTATCATCCACGATATGACCTATCTCCTTGACTTTATCTTGTCGAGCGAGATTACACCGTCTTGTTGTTGTTGTAATTGGATCGGGGCGATGAGGTAGGGGGACCTATTTCTCCTAGATAGGGGAAATATTTGGACTCTACACCTCTGCTTAGGGGGACGTTCGGACTCTACACTACTGCTTACCTTCCCCGACTACACGGTGCGGCGCCTCACTCCTTTTGCTTTCCATGGAGTTAGGTGGTACTATCTACTGACTATTGCATCACGCATCAGTGTATCATTTCAAGAAGTGGCTTCACAATAGTAGGGTCGGTGAAATCCATACTAGCTAGATTTTCACCATGTAACTTCTTCATTCCTTTCTACTTCTTCTGCTTCATTTTGCTCTCCTCCACCACTTTCCTCTTCTTCATCTTCCCCCTTGAATATTCCATTCCGGAAGATCGAGCTTGAATTGAACTGATAAACTCGATCTGTCAGGGCCTTGACTTTGAATAAAAAAAAGTAGTGTTTCGGATCTTGAGACCGAGATTTAGCATTTAGACCCCGCGGTAATTGTGAGCACGTGATTTTTGCCCTATATATGAATTATTCCCAAAAATTCAAATAAAATAATTTTTTTGGTGTTATTTCCGTTAATTATTTGCATTTTATTTACGCATTTTAATGAAAAATATAAAAAATACGCATGACATTTGCATTTAGGATCTAATTTCATATTTTAAGGATTATTTAGTGGTTAAATTATTTTTAGAATAAAATTTAAAGAAAATAATAAAAAATAGTCTATTTTTGCATTTTAATTGTTAATCGCTGAGTCTACTTTTAAGTAGGATTTAATAAATTTTGTAGGAATTAATTAGCTTAGTTTTGACAATAAATTAGGTTTTATTTTTATTTTTGCATTTTTATATAAAATTAGGAAAAATAAAAAATGAAATACAAAAAAAAAATAAAAGAAATAAAGAAATAAAAACAAAAGCAATTAAAAGTGGACTGGTCTGAAAAGACCCAAATTTGGGCCAAAATGGTCTAGCGCAATTCATTTTACCCTAGCCCAGACCCAATTTCACCCCTAAACCTATCACATTTTCGCCCAGCCCAATTAATTTACCCGGTCCAGATGCCTATGCCCTTGAGACCAACGAAACAACGTAGTATAGTGACCATACTACGTCATTTTGAGTTATAAATGCCAAATCAAATCTAGGCCGTCTATCCGCTCTCATCCAACGGTCATGGTTCCATCTCGAGTTTAAACATAAGTGTCTGAAGATCTCTTTAACCCTAAAAACATAAGCCCTCTTCCTCGTACAAACCCTTCACTGTAACGCCGCCTTTCTCCACCGTATCTCCGCCCGAACGCCGGTGGCCGGCGGCGGTGAAGCCCCAAATCACCCAAAAATTATACACCTTATTCATCTCTGCCTCCTCGTTATAGATCCATGACCCATTACCCTCTAACCCCAACCAAATTCGTCAAATCTTCAAACAAAATTTTCCGACCATGACTCGACCTTCTCTGTTCACCCTTAAATTAACACCGTAGGACTGTCATAACCTCCTCTATCAAACCCCCCAAACCCCATCCCTCAAATATGGCCGGAATCGCTCGAATTTTAAATTTAAATTTTCCGACCAAAACCCTAGTTGTACCAAATCACACCAAAGTGATACCACAAGATCCCCGTGCCACGCTAGTCCTCACACAAATGGCTATTTTACAAGAATCCAACCGGAACTCGTTAAATCTTGGATCTAAGGTTTTCAAAGCAGAACTCGGGTGATTGGATTTTAAAAAAAAAATCAATTTCAACAAATCGATCAAAAGGAAAAATCAGTAAGTTTCTTTTATTATTAGTTGATCCTGATACCATTTGGATTTTTTTTTACATGTTTTGATTGTTTCTTGTTTTCAATATTTTACTTCTGTATAGTTTAATTCATGTTCGCCAATTTGGTTTAGTTTCATTGATGATTATTCATTGTTACTTCTGTGTAGTTTGATTCATGTTCATAAATTTGGTCTAGTTCTACTCATGATTATTCCTTTTTATTCTGTTTTCTTTCTTTAATAGTTAATAATCCTGCTCGTTTTCTTTTGATTGGTTAATAATGCTGATTAGTTAATTAATTAATTGATAGTCATTAGGGATGTGAAATAGAAGTAATGTCTAGTTGTGTTTAACATCTGAGAATCCATTCCTATAGTTGGAGATTGTTTGGTTATAGATGTAGTTTAGGTGTAAGTTTAGGGGTAGTTCAGACATTTGGAATTAGGTAGAACCTGGTAGTTAATACTAGGATTCTCTAGAATCTTCTAGAATAGGACTTTAGTCTCAATTTTAGAAGTTCAGGGTATTAACTTGAGTAACAAGTCAATAAATAGGGGACTAGTATGAAAATAGGTGAGGGACTAATGTGTAAAATAAGAAATCTGAAGTTGCACCTCATTGTGCCTATAAAAGAGTATTCCCATGCCTTGTTTCAGAAGTTTTTTGGCAGCCCAAAAATTTCCCCCAAAAGCTCTCCCTAATTTTCAGATCTAGTTTTGAAATTCAAACATTCAAAAATCCAAAAGCAACAAAAATAGAAAAAATCGAAAAACAATTCACTATTTCATTGCCTTCCTTAGGTGATTTTCAAATTAATAGCCATCTAGAATAGCTTAGGGATTTATTCAAGTCATCATTGGATAATTCTAGTTGTTGAAGGTGTGCTGGATCATTTTGTTTCAATTCGAGTTTATTGGAATGTGTTCGAGTGGTTGCTAGCTAGTTCTGGTGGTTTACAGTAATATGTGGCTTTCCTAAGTTTGATTTTGAGTAACTTGAAGTGTTCTGGTTGATCTGTTGCTGTTATTCATCTCTAAAGCACTCCTGTTTGTTGTGGTATCGTGTTGTGGGGGAAACTCTATTTGGCTTATGCTCTGTTACTGCTTCTGACCTCTCATTTCTCTTATATTTCCACATCCAGGTACACATTTGAACCTTGTATTGACACAACTTTGAAGTTGAAAGGCTTCAATAAAATATATCAACCATTTGCTTTCCGAAAACTTATGTGGTTAAGCTGTCTTAGTAGGATAGTAATAGATGATTTGTATTTGTTTAGCTTTAATTTTGATTTGTGTTTACCGTGTATAATTGGACTGATTTGGACTGTCATGATAATCAATTGGTATTAGTCCTTTAATTAGTTTAGGGATCTTATGTTTCGATAATTGTTTGGACTGCTAAATTCGAAATAGTATTAGCTATAGCTAACTTAGTTCGTGTGTTTGAACTAGCCTCAGTAGTTTAAATCTGTTTTCATATTTGTTAATTAATGAAAATAGAAGGAAGCTGAGGCAGGAGTTGGTTTAGAGGTCTGTGATCCTCATGCATGTTAACAGTTAAAAGTGAGTCGAAAACCAGTCCATTAAGTTTCGTTGTAATTACAGTCGCTCTTCTCTAAATTCATGAGAATCCTGAATGTTGAATGTTAGTTTAGTCATAATAATGTGAATTAGTATCCTGCAATTGAGCAGTTACTACTGTTGTTTATATTATTTGAATTCACTTTTAGTAGCATCTAGGAACTCGCTAGTGGATATGTAAAAATAGGATCTTGAGTTGTTGAAACAATGATCTAAAGTAATCGGTGATGAACCTAATGTATATTTTATTACTCAAGATAGAACACACTGCAAGATTGCCCAGAAATTAGTTGGTATGTTTTGGAATTAATTGGGCAATTCGACTTTGCCTTTATATGCTGTTTTGTGCCGCTGATTGGGACTCGACCGTGAGTCGTGTTCTCCATCCTTTGGGTCTCAAAGTACCTGATACGCAGGCCCAGGTCCAGTGTCATTTACCTTCACGTTTGGACCTGGTCCAATGCCCGGCTACCTTAGTCCAATAATAAATAATTAGGGTTTCTTCTTTTATTATTAGAGACAAATAAAAATAGAGAATCATAGTTGCTTTTAGGTTTGCCTTTTAAAAATAAAAGGAGATGAGCCTCGCTACACAAATCAAACAAATGGCGGAGCCCTCGATAAATGTTATACTAAAAATACCTAGACTTCGGGATAGGCCGGTTAGCGAATTTCACGACCTTCCCCAATGATAATAACACGTTAGTCACTATAGGCGCGTTTTTAATAATCTTACCTTCTTAAATACGGGTGCACATTTATGTGATGCAAATCCAAATGTCAATGAAGCCGAAATGTGTCAAAAATTGCGGGTGCATTTATGTGACGCGATTTGAGATATGTTTTCACGATGTTGGAATTCTCTTAAAATAATAATAATAATGTCACGACCCCAAACCTGGTCGTGATGGCACCCAACCCAACAGCTAGGCAAGCCCGACTAAATATGCTCTCAACCCGAGCTTAGAGCTCATAAACCATTTATTTAGAAATCCTTAATAGTGATATAAACCAAATAAGCTGATAGTTATAAAAATATTCCGAAAATCTCATAGAACAACATAACTTCCCAAAGACCTGGGGTCACGAGCCAAGAGCCTCTATCAGAATATCAGTACAATACTATAAGTAACTCTACAAGTCTGAGAGTACGCGAAATAAACAAAACAACAGAGAAATAAGGGGGGAGTGTCGGGTCCTGCGGACGCCAGGCAGCTACCTCGACGATCTCAAATGAAACTCTGGATCAGC
>MDKF010751833.1:0-28473 GCA_026770625.1 Nicotiana glauca | reverse complement strand
TATATATCATCAAAACAACATAAAAATGTGATTATTTAGGGCGTGATTATAGTCAAATTCACCTATTATCAGAAGGTTACAACAGAAAATCCCCAATATAAATTCAAGTTCAACAATCAGAAGGGAGGCAACGGTGTTCGGAAGAAGGCAGTTCAAGCTTCGAAGGAAAAACAGTAATTCGAAGCTCACAAGAAGGAAATAAGCAGTTCAAGTTCGGCAATCAAGAGAAGCCGACGAGCCAAGCCATAAATGAAAAAACATAAGAGGAAACAAGGCCACAAGAAACACAGGAAATAGCAAGTTTAAGAGCTAGATAAGATCTTGTAACTCATAGGCTAGTTTAGTCTAGCTTATTATTTTCTTTCTAGCCTGGTGTAATAAGGAGGTCGATAAGCAGTAGCAGCAACAACAACAACAGTAACAGTAAAACCACAGTTCCACAGTAGTCCCAGCTACCAAATTTTTTTTCCGAACTACAATGACCTGATTCCCTTTTATCCAGGGATATGTAGGAGACTTTTTGAAGCAAAGGTTCGGCCAAATCTTTCAAAAATGCTTCACACGGAGTACTCAAAAAGTCGCTCGTATCCGCTCACTTTATCTTTGCACGAAAACTCTCCGTGTTTTCGAGCAAAGAGAGGCGGCTGTGAGCACGTGATTTTTTTCCCTATACGAGTATTATTATTACAAGCATTCAGTTCCAGATTCAACAAGAAACAAAAACAAGCCTCCACCATCAATATCAACCTTAATAATCACATAACCATCTACAAAGTACATTTCTCTTAGACCTTCCCTAGAGACGAACAAAATACAATTATCTAGTGCTACTTAAGATATCTTGTGTGGTATATACAATACTAGATATCTAAACCAAAATATACCAATGCTGCTATCATTTGTGAATTAACAAAGATAACAAGCTAATAACAAATGATTTAGAACTACATTTCAATTGACTGACTATAATTAGCAATGATGTAGCAAGCAATATCGAAAAAGTAGATTTGTTCATTCACTTCGAAATAGCAGTTTACTTACAATATAGAAAATCAGAAATCAAAGAAAGAAGGAAAAATAGTTTCCAAATTTCCCAAATAAGCCTAATTACCCAAATAACCCTAAATTCCCAAATTTTCTCACATGACCTAAAACTTAAGAACTGGTAAACTTAGTCACAACCTTGGTTCCTTCAGAAACAGCATGCTTGGCCAATTCACCAGGCAGCACCAATCTGACCGCGGTCTGAATTTCCCTAGAAGTAATAGTCGGCTTCTTATTATACCTCGCAAGTCTAGAAGATTCCTGGGCCAATTTCTCAAAAATATCATTGATAAAACTGTTCATAATTCCCATAGCCTTGCTCGAGATCCCGATATCTGGATGAACTTGCTTGAGCACCTTAAAGATGTAGATCTTGTAGGTTTCAACACTCTTTTTAGCCTTCTTTTTCTTCTTGTCTGCACCACTGGCGTCGTCCTTCATTGGCAACTTCTTCTCGGCCTTTGGCTTCTTCTCCGCCGACTTTCTCCTCAGCCTGCTTCTTCTCGGCGGGCTTATTCTCTGCCTTAAGAGCCATTGAAAATTCTAAAGAGGAAGAGTAAAATTTAGAGGTTTGTAGTAGAGAAGTAAAATGTATTGCGATGATGAAAATGTGAAATGAGCGTTTCGTATTTACAGATTGTCGGTGTTTGTTTTGATTGGAGAATAGAGAGTGGCATGGATTGATGAGCTGAAATGATTAGAATTGTTGATTGGCGAAGTACTTGAAAATAAGATCGACGGTTGACAGAGGATGCATAAAAAGTAGGAAATGTGTACAGGCTACTGCTTTAGAAGTGCACGTGGATATCTGTTATTCGTTTTAAGGTAGTGTCATGGATCGATGACGTGGAGATTCGAAAAAGGTTGGAAAAAGTGTGAAGTGTCTGCGGATGAGATTATCCGAATTCTAATTTGGAAAATTTGGCTCCAATTCAAGCTGTAAATTTGTTATTGTAATGGCAAAAAATAGGATGAGCCAAAATTTATGAGGCTCTGTAACACATGTTGGACAAGGGAAAATCAAATTTCTATCTGAGTTTTACATTTCATGTTACTTTAGTATGTTCAGTTGCAATATTTATTGCTAATATCATGTCCTCGATTTCAGTAGATTTTAGCATGAACAATTATGTGCTCAAATGTATCAACATACTTTGGCTAAAATAATCGTAATGGTTGTGAATACCGCCTAACTCAAATATTCATAGCAATAACTTTCTGATCACAGTAGCTCCTCAAAATAAACTCGATTCTGGTAATAAACCTCATATCAAACAAAACATCATTCATAGCCTTCACACATTATCGATGTTGAAAGAAACACGCATAAACTCATAATCGCTCATTAGATCAACAAGTCATAGAGTATATATTCCTAAATCCTACCCAGCCCCCCTCGAGCCAAACCCCCTCGTTGTCTCTCACCTCTCAGAGACGACCCCAAATCCCACCACCCAAACCACCGCTGATCGCCCGCCGAAAATCGCCCATGGCGGCGGTCAGTCACCAAACCCCACCATTTTTACACCATGGAACCACCAAACCATCCCCTTCCATGAATCCACAACCCTTTTTCTTCGAATCATCATCAGTATCTTCGAATCTTCAATCGAAGATCAGCCGAAAAAACCCCAGCTTGTCTGTTTGACCCTAAATTAACACCATACCACCACTGGACTTCCCTCACCACTAGAACATTGTTGGTTTCCTTCGAATTAACCCAGGATTCTTCGAATAATAGTTTGACCGCATGAACCCTAGCGTCGCCACAAAATTTCCCAGTGGCGGCGCCATCTCCAATCAGTCCCAAACTTACACCCTGTGACCATTTGACCTCCCTCGTACCAAAGCCTATGTTAGTTTCTCTCGAATCATAGCAGAGTTCGTCGAATTTTAATTCAACTAAAAGCAAGCCCTAGAAGAACCAAAAATAATTTGAGGTCACAATCGACCTTAGTCAAGTGTTCTTAGTCGAGAACACTCGATTAAGGTCCGTTTTGGCCTCAAAAGCTCGAGTCAAAGCTTCGACTGATTGGAGTTCATTTGGTTTCTGATTTTGAGGTATTTTTCCTTTCCTTTTCTGTTCTATTTTGTCATTGTTTATTTGTCTAAGGTTTGTTGTATTTTGTTTGATTGATTTTTCATTATTTTTGTCGATTATCTTCTTCTCCTCTTCTGGACCATTTTCTTGGTCCATCTTTCTTCTGCTGAATAGCATATTGTTGAGTCGATTAGGTCATTTCATTGATTAGTCAGTCCATGTTTATAATTTGGTAGCTCCCGTCAGTTTATCTGATATCAATCATGCTTAAGATTAATTCCCCTCAGTATTATTACATTTTGTTTAAAGGATTAATTTAGAATTGTGATTCATGCCCCGTATAGTTGGTTTATTCCCATATATTTGGACCAGCCATGATTCGAAATTTGACCTTAGTAGTGCAGTATGAATTTTGTTATGAATCACTGTCCTTTGCCTTGAATGCTATCAGTGTTCTAGCTTGAATTGTTGATTGAATTTGTTATATCTGATGGGCAGTAAATCACAGGGGATTAGGGCAGTAGATTATAGTAAGTTCAGGGGTAATTTGGACTTGAAATTTGAAATAATTTAGTGCCCTGTCAATAAGCACTAGTGGACCATTAAAATAATATATTGCTTAATAATAGTGGGGACCAAGACACAATGGTGTGGGGAGTTTAAGGGAAATTGGTTAAAGAATAGGCTGCCCATACTTAATGGAATTAAAAATGAACAAGACATAGAGTAATGGGGGACAAGGAATATCATGGGCAGAAAATACTTTCTTAATTAGCTTAATGCTCCTAAGAGCTGGAAAGTTAATGGAGTTTGGGTATAAAATGAGAGAAGTTTGGACAGAATAAGAGGACTGGACATTCTGAGAGCTATTAGATAGGGACTTCTTCAGATTCTTAGAGCTAAAAACACTTATGGAAAACTTAAAGCTAAGAGTGGGGAAGGCTGAAAATTTTAGAACTCGGGAAGTCACTGTTCTATTGGCCTTTATAGTCCAACCTCAAGTTTAATTGATAGTCTTGCTCCTGTTAGTTCGTGAGTCGATTGCTGAAAAGTTTCCTAAGGTCTAGGGTATCAAATCCAAGCTAAGTTGGTGTTGTTTGAAGTATCTTGATTGAGTATTGGTTTTATAGAAGTTTTGGTTCAATCCCAAGTTCATTTGAGTTTATTTGAGTTGTTGGAGCTTGAGTATTCTGGTTTTGTTTGGTTTCAAATTCTCCTGGGTTTGCTGCATTCATCACTGGGCTGCTGTTGTTTGCTGTTTATTGCTACTGACTGCTCCTTCTTCATTGTTGTAAATTCCAGGTACACATTCTCGAGATTGATTTGATGTAGCTTTTTGAATTGAAATGCTGAAATGAAAGGCTCACCCATTTACCTCTTGAAGTGCGCGCGTCCAAGTTGTTATACTAGAATAGATGTTAGATAATTGGTATTTGTTTACGTTTACTTTTATTTGTGTTGCATATTTGGACTGGCCGAACCATTAATTTGTAATGAATTGTAGTGAAATGATGAACTATTAAGCGTGAGCGTATTCATATTGAACCATGAGCTGTGTGTTTGTGTACTTAGAGATGCATACGAGTTTTTTTTAATTATTTTGTAAAGGACTAGTTGTAGTTAAACTGAATGGTTCCTGTTAGTCTTAGTTAATGCCCTGTGTTGCATAAATCTGTCTGTAAAATATTTCAAGTTGTGATTAAGTAGGGTTGTGCTAAGCTGCTTAGAACTGATTTGAATTCCAGTAGGGTGAGGTTTCAGTATGACAATTAGCTGTTTGCCTTTGAATATTCAGATTGCATAAGCGTCCTCTTGGACAGTTTTGGGCGTCAATTAACAGAACATAAGCTTTAACTAGACTATTCAAAATAGCTGCAGCATATTGATTAAATTCAAATTTTAGTCTATCATCGATGTTACATCTTGCTTTAATTCAACCTTCGATTCTGGGCTTAAACACGAGGCCCGGACAGCTTTGATTCAGTTGCACAACTAAACTTGAATAATGCCTCTTGGGCCTGCCTCCTGCAACAACAGGCCCAAACTGTCCAATTCTTTATGTTTTGAACAAATTGCTAAGCATGCTTCGTCTTCACTTCGTAAGTTTCTGGGCTTGAATTAATTTGAAAGTGAATCTTAAGGATTTGACCTCTTATCAATATTAAATAATTAGGGCCTTCTCTTTATTTCTTTTAGAGACAAATAATATAGAATAATCATAGTCACTTTAGGATTTGCCTTTTAAACAATAAAGTGAGACGAGCCTCGCCAAATAAAATGCACAGATTGTGGGGCCCTCAATAAGTGGTTATAATAATTGTTTAGAATTCGGGATGGGCCGTTTAGTGAATTTCACGGCTTTCCCCAAAGATAATAACGCGCTAGTCACTTTAGGCGCACCTTTAATAATTTTACCTTCCTAAACTCGGGTGTGCATTTCATGTGACCCAAATCCAAATCCTAAAACGTTGGATAAAATGTGTTTCGGATTGCGAGTGCATTTCATGTGACGCGATCCAAAGATATATTTTAAACGACGTTCAATTTTCCTTAAAAATAATAATAAAAAAGGTTTACGGTTAAAAAACACATAAGTTAAAACATGTATTAAAATTAGATAATTAAGCCGGATATAACAGTTGAGCGACCGTGCTTGAACCACGAAACTCGGGAATGCCTAACACCTTCTCCCGGGTTAATAGAATTCCTTATCCGGATTTCTGGTTCGCGGACAGTAATACAGAGTCAATCTTTTCCTCGATTCGGGATTCAAACCGGTGACTTGGGACACCATAAAACTCCCAAGTGGTAACTATGAATCTTTTAATAAATGAATCCCGTTTCTATTGTCCTTTAATTGGAAAAACTCCCTCTATTATATCCCTTCGGAGGTGTAGTAGGAAAAAGGAGGTGTGACACTTTCTATTTCCCTTTTCAAGGAACGACAGCTCTCAATGCTATGCCCTTGGACATTGGAGTGGTACGTGCATCGTGCAGTAGGATCAAAGCTTCTTGCACGTCGATCTGGAGTATATCCGGCGATCGGCTCAATCAGGCGAGAATGCTTTAGCCTTTCAAACAGACTTGCATAAGATTCTCCGATAGAGGTGAGAGCCTTTTCTCGTTTCAACAACCTCTCGTTCCTAAATGCCTGATTTGGGCAGAAACCTGATCCAGGAGGTTTTCGATATGCCCGTGGGGGTGGATAGGCATTTTGTGGGGCTGGTACTTGGCAAATGAAGCATGTCTTTGGGAGTCCCGTGGAGATAAGTAGCGTTAGGGAGGGTCATATGGCGCACAAGGATATCCACGGGGACGATGTTGAGACTTAGGGCGTTTAGCAAGGGCGACCACTGGACTCTGAAATTTGTGGGGCTTTACAACATCTTTTCTTTTCATGGGAAGATCACCCCGGGCCATTTGTTCATTCCATCTGAGCAAGAATTTCCCAAAACCTTCTTTAGGTTTCTCTTCTATCTGAGATATGGAGGAGTGATTCGGGACAATGTCTGTATTATTCTGAAAGTGTCGTACAAAATCCTGCGCCATGTCGTCCCATGCATGCCACTTACTAACATCTTGACGATCATACCATTCCAAAGCCGCTCCAGTCAAGCTTTTACTGAAGTATGCTATTAACAAATCGTTTTTCTCGCCAACATTCTTCATTTCCTTGCAATACTCCTTCAGATGGACTACCGGATCTTCACATTCCTTATTCAAGTTGAACTTTGGTACTTTAAACCTTGCGAGCAGGCGGACGTCAGGGAGTGTACACAACTCTTGGTAAGACATGCTGCCTTGGTCTCCCGTCTCTTGCACGTTATTTAAGGATTGTTCTATGTTCTTCAGCCTCTCAGAACTTGGAGGAAGAGTGATGGAGATACTAGGGTGATCAGGAGATGCCAAAGTTTGGGTAAGGACAACATCTGAGAAATAAGGCGGTGGCAGTATGGGTGCCTTCCCAACCATCCAAGCCTGATACATGTCTGTCACATGCTGTCTCAATATTTTCACTTCTTCTACCAACCCGTTGTTCTGTTCAACCAGCTGTCTTCGGGCATCGGTACCAACCCACTCAGTTCTGTTGTTCTCTGCCATTGTCTTTTGACTTTGTGTAGTAGAGAAAAGTTACTTTAGAACCACAACCAACCACCTTTCTGGGCTATGAATACAACAAAATGAAGTTATCACGTTAGTGTTAGGGCATTTGACAGACAGGTAACACACATTAAGGATGCAATGCACCTAAGCAGTTAACCCTTTCTATCATGCATTTGCTTCAGTTACGTGCATCATTCCGGCTTCTTATAATTGTACCCCTTTTGAACGCCTTCCAAACTTTCCTTTATTTTTTTTCTTTTTTTTTCTTTTTTTTAGTGATGGTCGAATTTTATGTGGATTTCCTACGTATCATGTCCCCGCATGAATCAGACCGTGCGTAGTTCGGGCGGATAAAAAAGTAGACAATAACAAAACATGTTTTTTTTGGATTTTCTATTTTCATAACAAACCAACTTTGATTACACAAATTAAACTAACAGACTCTGACGAAAATCGAAATACAGACTCGACCCATATGTTCTAATCAACAGAAATACAAACTTTAAAACAAACCGACAGATTCCTTCCCTGTATGCCGACTTTGACCAAATGGCTGTTTTTGCAAATATGGCCCCTTCCCAATTTCACATGAATTTTGAGGCCGGGAGGATTATTTTATGACATTTCACAAACTTGTTTGTTCTTTTACGAAAATAGCCTTTCGACAACTGAAAGATACTCTAAGGCTATCTGGGCAAGAACGGTTTAAGACACCGCCGAAGTTGGAAATGGCTTATTTTGACCGAAAATCCAAACGGCATTCACTTGCCCACTGACTCTTTTTCTTGTTTTTCAAATTAAAATAAAAGTCCTGGTTTTGCAAACACGGCCTTTCAGCACTTCGGGGACGAAGATTTTAAGGCTGTATGGGCTAACCAGTCAAAAACCTTAAAAATAACCCAAGGTGGCTGTTTATGCAAAGTCAGCCTTCCGGCGTCCCTTTCGGGAACATTCGGCTATTTTTGGCAGAAACGGCATCATCCGACTTATTCATGACTCTTTTTCTTGTTTTTTTCAAAAATAGAAAACCCGATATGGAAAACACGACCTTTCAGCACCCCGGGGACGAAGATTTTAAGGCTGTGTGGGTCAATCGGCCAAAAATCTAAAAAATGACCAAAGGTGGCCGTTTACGCAAAGTCAGCCTTCCGGCGTCCCTTTGGGAACATTCGGCTATATTTGATAAGAACGGCATCAACCGACTTATTTATAACAAAAATTAAAATTTTACATTTTTAGATATTTTTGCAATAGGGGAGGTTGGACCCGATGAGGATTGCCTACGTATCTCGCACCCTGTGAGAATCAAGTCGGGGTAGTTCGGCCAATAAAACTAACTATTTTCGAAAATAAGACTCTTTTTCATTGACAAATACACTATTTCGGAAAATAATACTCTTTTTGTATTTTCTTTTCAACAAACTAATAAAACTCTTTAGTTTTTTTTTCTTTTTCTTGACTAATAAAACAAACCATTTTTTTTTGAAAACAAAATTTCTTTTCCCTTTTCCTTTTTCATTTTTCTCAAAAATTCGGCAAAGTTTCGCCACTATTTGGGCATTGGATTTTTCTGAAAATAGGTGATTACTTCTCTATGCTGCTATTTTTCTCTTTTTTTTTTCCTCAATCTTCCCGTATTCCCGATTTTTAGAAGCTGGTCAGCATGCAAGTCTGAAGCAAATAAATGCGTAAAACAAACAGGATGCAGCAGGATGATCTTTTTCATTTCAGGTTGCCTGTCCTAGACGGACCAACCCCTGTGTTGAGTCCCCTAAGTCGAATGCAATATGATGCAAATAAGCGTTCCTACTAGGGATCCGGCATGAAGTCAAGTTATTCTAGGTTCAAAACCTGGGTATATGTTCTAAACTGTGTGCCCGAGCGGACAACTCGAGTCGAGGAAGGAGCTACTTTTCGGGAACCAAAAGGCCAGCCGGTTTAGTAACATTTCCGAGCCTCTTTCTTATTTCAAGGTATGACACTAACAGAATAGGGAGTCTCAACCAGTAAGCACATCCCCGGAGGTAAGAAGAAAAGGTTTCGACACAGTTTTATATATACAATTCAAATAATATCAAAGCGGTAAAAAGCAATATTTTGCACATTAGTCCCAAACATGTAATAAATTCAGATAATAAACAAAGCCAAATACAACAATTCATCTAAGCTCGAATTCTGAAACCTGAACCAGAAGTTCTGGGTTCCTTTCCCCAGTAGAGTCGCTAGAGCTGTCACACCTCCTTTTTACCTACTACACCCCGTAAATGGTATAATAAAGGGAGTTTTTCCAATTAAAGGACAATCGAAACGGGATTCATTTATTAAGAGATTCAGAGTCGCCACTTGAGAGATTTATGGTGTCCCAAGTCACCGGTTGAATCCCGAATCGAGGAAAAGAATGACTCTGTTTTACAATCTGCGAATCAAAAATCCGGATAAGAAATTCTGTTAACCCGGGAGAAGGTGTTAGGCATTTTCGAGTTCTGTGGTTCTAGCACGGTCGCTCAATTGTCATATTCGGCTTATTTATCTGATTTTATACATGTTAACCTGTGTGCAAATTTTAACTCTTCACCGCTTTTATTATTATTTTTAATGAGAATTGCAACGTCGTGAAAACACATCTCGAACCACGTCACATCAATGCACCCGTGGTTATTGACATATTTCGACTTCGTTGAGATTTTGATTTGGGTCACATAAATGTGCACCCGTATTTAGGAAGGTAAAATTATTTAATGACGGCCCTAAAGCGACTAGCGTATTGTTAGCTTTGAGGAAGGCCGTAAAATTTGCTAAACGGCCCATCCCGAAATCTAAGTATTTTAGTATACATTTAACGAGGGCCCCGCAATTTATTTATTTCGTTTAGCGAGGCTCATCTCGTTTTATTGTTAAAAGGCCGATCCTAAAGCGACTATGATTTTTCTAATTATTTTTGTCTCTAAAAAAACAAGAAAAAGTCCTAAGTAACTTATTGTTGGACTGAGGTAAACTAGGCATTGGCCCAGGTCTGAACGTGAGAGAAGATAACACTGGACCCGGGCCTGGGTATCAAATAATTTGAGGCCTAAAGGCTGGAGAACACGACTCAAGGTCGAGTCTTAACCAACGGCATAAAATAGTACCTAAGGGCGAATTCGAATGGCCCAGCTAGTTCCAAAACGTACCAACTAGCTTGTGCAATCTTCCTAAATGTTACTAAAGGTGAACTCAAATTGACAAACAAAAGTGGTAATTTCTTAATTGCAGGACATTAATTCAAATTATCAAGACTAAACTAACATTCAGGATTTCTAAACATGAACTTATGTGATTATGAGCAAAGCTTGGAGACTGATTCTCGATTCACTTTTTACTGTTAACACATGCAGATCGCAGACCTTGAATTCGTTTCCTGCTCTAGCTTTCTTCTAATTTCAATAGTTTATTGCGCTTCATGTGTTATTAATATTATTGTTCCCTTGCTGGGATGTTTATTTTGATAGTATTGTTCCCTTGCCGGGATATTTGTTTAATATTATTTTTCCCTTGCCGGGATATTTATTTAATATTATTGTTCCCTTAGCGTGATGTTTGTTTAATATTATTGTTCCCTTGCCGGGATATTTGTTTGATATTATTGTTCCCTTGCTCGGATGTTTGTTTTGATATTATTGTTCTCTTGCCGGGATGTTTGTTTAATATTATTGTTCCCTTGCCGGGATGTTTGTTGATATTATTGTTTCCTTGCCGGGATTCTTTTGTGATTAGTGTTGGCAATAATATAAAATGGGAGCGGGTGGTACGCCTACCACAAGATATAATGAAATGGGAGCGGGTGGTACGCCTACCACAAATATAATGAAATGGGAGCGGGTGGCACGCCTACCACGGATTATATTGATGACTTGTTATTGGTTTCCATGCCGGTAACATATTATGCACAGTGTTAAAAATGAAATGGGAGCGGGTGGTACGCCTACCACAAGATATAATGAAATGGGAGCGGGTGGTACGCCTACCACATATTATATTAAAATGGGAGCGAGTGGTACGCCTGCCACAACTTATATTGATTATTGTTATTGGCCATAATTGCCGGTGACATATTGTGCACTGTGTTGATAATGAAATAGGAGCGAGTGGTACGCCTGCCACAAGATATTAATTGAAATGGGAGCGGGTGGTACGCCTATCACAAGATATTAATTGAAATGGGAGCGGGTGGTACGCCTACCACAAGATATTAATTGAAATGGGAGCGGGTGGTATGTCTACCACAAGATATTAATTGAAATTACACGCCTGCAACATGATGTGATCTGAAAGTGAAATCTGCCTTGGTATTCCTTATTCTTGTTAGTGGCTGGATTTTGATTCCTTATAATGGTAAGGCCATGCACTTTCTACCGCTGTGTTTATTTGTTGTTATCAATTCAAGTGTTTAAACTGTTTGAATTCTTTTACTGTTGTGACCCTTCGTGTTAGAACCTACAGTGTTTGCATTATTTCACCGCATTTATACATATATATACATTCCAATACTTCAAGTTTCAATAATTGTACTTTACTTAAAAGGAATTGCTACTACGCTTTGATTTATTGATTTCTCGTATTAAAGATAATAATTCATTCGATATTGTACTTTAAATGAAAAAGGGTATTTTCTTTATCAAATGATTTCTAAAAATAACTTCATCTCCTTGTGTTGATTTTCTAATTGGTTTGGAAGTTGTACTCTACTTTATGTTAAGTAAATGAGGCTCTTTGAACATTCTTAATTGCATTGGGTTATGGACCCTATGAACTGAGTAACATGAGAATATTATTGTGCAATGTGAGATAGAAATATGTTTGCACAAGATGCCGGGGAAAATATTATAGTTTTATTCAATTGCACGTGAGTTGTCCATGCAGTTGTAATATAAATATGGGTACCAGATGCCGTAAAAATATGAAAGTGGGCTGAGACTTATATTATTATGATTATGAAATGAGGCGCCACAAGGTGACCTTTACTCGAAAGAATTATATTCGAAAGGTATTTATTTGAAGGAAATATATTCGAAATATATTTATTGAAAAGCAGATTTTCTTAGAGATTATTACTTGAAGGATTTAATGGCGAAAGACTTATATTTGAGGACTTCATTAATTGATTGTACTTGTACTTATTATTTGTTGAAAAGAAATAATGTTATCCTTGTTCCTGCTATTTATATCACTGGTTGATCATTGTTACCATTATTATTATCTGCTTCCTACTATTTTGTACGCTATCTTGCACAAGTTTATTTGGTAGTCTGGTCCTAGCCTCATCACTACTTCGCCGAGGTTAGGCTAGGCACTTACCAGCGCATGAGGTCGGTTGTGCTGATACTACACTTTTGTATACAGATTCAGGTATTTGATCGATAGTAGTTATTCGTTGCAGTGTAGACTCAAGGTAAACCTGTAACAACGTTCACGGTCATCGGAGTCACCTTCAATCGTACTTATTTCCATTTGTTCCCTTTGTTTCGGAACAATGATGTATTTATTTTGTATAACTACTCTTAGAAAGACTTGTGACTTGTACTACCGATTTTGGGAAGATGTTCATTGTATAAGAATTTTATTTTAGATGTATTTTAGATGTTATTATTCATGGTTGTTATTCCGTAATTATTAGACTTACCTAGTCCTTAAGACTAGGCGCCGTCACGCAACCCAACAGAGGGAAAATTGGGGTTAAAATATCATGGTATAGCCAGTTTTCACACTGGTCAATGAAAAATAGCCAGCGTTTACCAAGTCAATGAAAAATAGCCACTATTTTGCTGCAACAGGGACCGGTCCAGTATAATATACGGGAGTTTTGGTGCATTTGTGTACGAACTCCAGCATATTATGCTGGACCGGTATACTTTGCTAACTCCTGTAAAATTTGCGGGAGACTGGAGCACCAGTGCTCCAAACTCCAGTATATTATACTGGACAATTATACTTGCTGGAACTCCCGTAAAATTTGCGGGAGTTCCAGCATAATTATGCTTGAACTCCCGTAAAATTTGCGGGAGTTCCAGCATAGTTATCCTGGAACTCCCGTAAAATTTGCGGGCATATTTTTCCGAATTTTGAACAGTGTTTTCGCTTAAATTTAAAGTGGCTAAATTTCGTTGACTTTTGAAACTTGGCTATTTTTCAACGACCAGTGGTAAATATGACTATTTTTGAATTTCTCCCAAAATTGGGTCGTGACAAGTGACAAATCGGGTCGTTACAGTTGGACGTACACTAAACTAGTACAACTAAAAAACAAATCAAGAAAGTGTAAACTGAAAAAGAAAAAAGAAATATTAGTCACCCGACCCGGAAAATTCGTAACGGTTCGAATCATGCAATATGTCTATGCTAAAAGGCTAAAACCCTCCAATCTCATTCGCCCTTAAACCCTTGAAATTCACCTCCATTTATCAAAAAACAAAACAGCAAACTAGAAAGCAGGGGAAGAGGCGACAATCTGAACAAATACACTACCACTCCGAAACTTCAACTGTATATTCAGGTAGTTTCTTATTCTGTGTGTGCGTGTGTGTACAATTTTGGTGTTTATTCGAATGTTTTTGTGATTTTTTTTCCAGATAGTTAACTAGATGGGGAAGCTAGGGAAGAAAGCGAGGAAGTTTGCAAAGAAGAATCTTCAGTCAGTGCTTAAAGATCGTCGAAAGAAGAAAGCTTTGTTCAAAAAGAGATATTCTTCCAGTACATATCTTGTTCTCTCTTTTAAAATTCAAATTCAGTAATTGATATTTGCTGGTATTTTATTAGAATGTACGTATTTTATGTGAAAGGAAATGTTACAGGGCTTCAAACAATATGTGTAATAGTGGTTTAATGCAAATTCATTCCTGATAAGAATTTATTTTTGTAAACCTAATACCTAAAACAATAGATATACTTAATTGTCAATCAAGTAGATCAAATTCTTGATGGTTAACAATCCCGTAGATTTATGTTTCTTTGTAATGTTAAACTTTATCGCTAAACTCTGCTATCCCAGGAAGGTGGAACAGTTTACTACTGATAAAATGGCCTTCCTAGTAACTTTTGTCTCTATATGGCAAAGATTGTTGATCTCAAGGGTGTTTCATCCTCATCTAAACTTACAAAGTGTTTCTAATTCAGCATATCTTTCTTTGGGTCAACTTCTCTTGTTTTAATTTTTGATTGCTTTTTCATAGTCAACGATCCCTTAAATTTATGTTTCTTTTTAATATGTTAAACTTGTCACTACCTCTGCTATCAAGGTTTACTCTCATAATCTTTGTAAATTTATGGCCTTCCTACATTTTATTTTTCTGGATTGCTCTTACTTAATTGGAAGAGTTTCTTAAAGAAGAGCTAAAACAGCTGATATTCCATGTAGAGAAATTTTACATTTTCACGCAAGTACTCCTTGAAAGTTATATTTTGCTTATACTGAGTAGTGAGTGTACAGGTGCATTATCGGACATGGAATCTCTAGGTCTTTTTTAGTGAACTCATGTGTTCGCGAGAAGAAACAGAAAAGATTAGCAAATGGCAAGACTGGCAGTTTCTTTTACTGGTGCCTGTAACTTATTTGCTTTTATGTAATTATGTCAAAAGCTTGGCTCCAAACCCCTCAAGTTTGTCTCTCTGTTCTGACATCCCTGGACATCTTGCCACTATTTTATTGTTAATTTTATTGATATTGGACAGTCATGTGAATAACTTCATGACATTGAGTTCGTTACTTATTGTAGAAAATGGGCAGAGTAACGTTGAAGAAAAAGCAAAGTTAATACCCGTCTCTAATGGAAGGTAAATAAAAAGGTGAATTTGCTTCATATTTTAATGTTGGATACAAGCCGTTGCTTTTAAGGCTGGATATTTTAACCTTCTACCTGTATTTCATCTTCAACTTGTGGCTTCATTTACTCTAAATTGAAAATTGATGCTATTTGTAGTAAATGTTGGACTTGGTTTTCCAATCTAGGGTGAAACAGAGAGGGATTGTTTTTCTGCAATGACATATAGTAAAAAGAGCTGAGATATGGGAAAAATCTGCAGCTTGAGGAAGGTCGTAGGCCATAAATAAAGTAGCACCAGATGCTGTAAATCTATCTTTCTAGATTACTCACATTGACTTTAGATATTAAAATCTTTAGGTGATATATTATAGCCTAATGTCATAAAACAGAAAACTCTTACCATCTTACAGAGAGTGATTTCATTAGGCCTCTCTCTTTGCAATTGACTACGTCATGTTTATATAGACCGATCATTTCCCTACAACAACTAGTAAATCCACTTAGATATTGACATTTGACAGTTTGCACAACTTAAAAGTTCTTATTCTCATGGACGATGTGTAATATTCTGAAAAACCTATGCTGAGGTTGCCCCTTTCTCCGAGTTAGTTACTCAATTCATTTCCTCAAGAGGCTAAATGTCATTTGTAATAAAAGGATCATCAAGCGTGAAACTATGGTCAGTGTTTCTCTCAGGAAGAACTCTTCACTTTCTCTTTCCTTAATTGCTTTCCCTATCAATATTTTGATTCAAAAAATGTTCTGCACTTCTTTGTTATTGGTGCTCTCTCTTTTTTCCTGTTCCTCTCTCTGAAACGATTATCCAAGACTTGCAAGGAAAAGATGTTTTGGGAAACACGTTAGGCAACGTATCTTACATCAAATTATCTCTAATAAAATGGAATTAGAAAGGCTAAATTTCTCCAACTTATGTTTTAACTTGTGGCTTTGCCTTCAGTATTTGAATTTTTCAGCATTTTGACCCTTTGATATCATCAAGAGGCCTGTTTGTCCCTTATGTTACTCCTTTTCTGTAATCTGTGTTGTTGATGTCTCCATCTTGTAAGGTAAATCATGCAAGCATTGACGACTCGCCATAAATCATTATTTATTGACTAGTCATAAGATTTCTCAGAAACACTGAAGTTGAAGCTTTTGATGACTCGCCTCTTGATGCACCGTTCATGGAAAATGAGAGTGATGTGGTTGCAGATTCTTCAGACAGTGATGGATACCTTTCAGAGGTCTCAATTTTCAATTATCAGATTTGTCATTACTTCAATGTTCCGCACCTGTGGGATTACGCTGGGTTTTTTGTTGTTGTTGTTGTTGTATCTTTACTTCAATGTCAAACATTTGCTTTATCAAAACTTTTTTGATCATATTTCAGGATATAAGCTGTGAAGACGCAATAGATAGTGAGCCTGGGAAATTCTTAGAAGGTGCATCATCTGACTTAAATGGGCTTTGTATCGGTGTTCTGTTCCTTATTCTAACATCCCTTCCATTATTTATTTATTTCAAATTTTTCTCATGTCAACAGCAGAAATCCTCTGATTCAATAATGCATGTGCAGGTGACAGATGTACCAGTGAATTGATGGCACAGAATATAAAAATTCAAGAAGATCTTGCTGTACAAAAGAAAAAGCTGGAAAGACTGAAGGGGAAGGTAGGTTGCTTTGCTGATCAAATATTGTCTTTCAGGATTTCAAGAACTGAACTTTCCTTTGACTAGCTTGCGGATTTACAGAGAAGTGCTTAACAGAATTTTCTGGGATGTATAAAGAGTAAAGTAGTTAGTTTAAAATATGTCACATCAATATTGAAATGATTTTGTCCATATTAAGTTATGTTAGCTTGGGCTGTTGAAGAAGGGAAGTTTTCCATTTAATGAAACACATCAATTTTTTTTTTGATGGATGAAAAAGCACAGTAGATCAACGCTTTTGGGATGGAGGAATAGGAGACATTTTCTCTTCTCCGTCATGCTGGAATTTGACTGTGATGGTAACTTTTCAAAGTGACTAAGCACAGAAGTAAACTACAGGGGCTTTCACCAATCTGACATCTAGTTAACTTATCTTTTCTTTGATGGGCATCATATGTTTGGGATTTGATTGTGGTGGCCGCTATTCAAAGCAACCACAGCCAATCTGACATCTAATTGGCACATGTTTCCTTTGATAGGCAGCTCATCTAGTTAACGCATCTAAAACACGTTTGCCTCAAATATAGACAGTTTAGACTTCATTCGGGTTATGTGTAAATAGCTGTTAATACCAGCATCATCTGTTTTGAACTGGTTTATTTTTTCGAATATGCATAATGTTATGTCAACCTTAAGATCTTGTTATAGGTTCATATGTAGTCTTGATTGACTTTTAAATGTAAATTTATGTTGGAATATCATATCAAAGGATTGTAAATAGTACACTGAGCAGTCTGAGCTTCAATTAATTGAAAATTCAGTCCTGTGGGGTTCTACAGTTCCCTATTCATGTAATGGGCTACAGTATTGTGTCTTATACTAGTGAGTGTGTAAGAATAGTATGGCTACAAGCAGTGTTTTGTTAATATTTGTGTATTTGAAGAATCGATGTTGATTACTGACACTGATATCACATCCATTCAACCTGGTACACTAAGACAAATGAGGGGTCCATGTAACATAGATGATTCTAGAAGAAGATAGTTTAAAAATAAAGGTCCAATGCTGATTGAAAAATAAAGGTCTAAACTGAACCGTTTGGTGTGGTAATGACTTTTTTAAATTTAAAACACAATCATAGGAAGCTACCAAAAAGTTGAGTTACTGGACAAGATGAGAAACCAATTAGACATACAAGTAGTTGTGGACTTCTTTTTTCCCCTTTTTTCCCCCTGGGATCTTTGGAAAAAAAAATAAAAAACCAAAATTATTCTGTTCGGAACCCCAATAGTGAAAATTCAGAATTCTTAAACATATTTATCAACACAAAAGGATTCTTAAACTTTTCCAGATTTTAATAATTTAGAGCTTTAACAAGTAGCTTCATTTTTTTGAGAAATATGCTTTAGTGGGCATTGTATTTGTTGTATCAGTTCATTCTACCTCATTGATGGTTATCTTCTGTATATCTTATATTTGGTGGAGGATAAAGGTTTTACAACACTTATTTGTTGATGTAAAGGGCTAAAATCTCTTTACACATATAAGTTGCTGTCGTTCTGTGAACATTTTCAGGATCCAAGTTTCTCTAAGTTCTTAGAAAGGTACAAGGAGGACATTGAAGCACTGCAAAATGGAGACGTGGTAAGTAATTTCGAAAGATGTTTTCTTGATAGCTTCTGTGTGCAAGTTCTATTGTTTGCTAGTGATTTGTCTTCCAATAGTGTTATGGTCTCAAAAAGATCTAGCTCATATTTCTGCACAATAAATCTGTTCATATTTTCCTTTGCGAGAAGCTGATGATCTATTCAAATGACATTAAAAAAATGTGGAGAGTGCTTGGGTGATAGTTATACTTGGATGGGTGACCCCCTGGGAAGTCCTCGTGTTGCATCCTTCCTTTCCTTAAAAACAAATGAAGTGCAGTGTTCTAACAAAAAGATCTAGCTCATATTTCTGAACAACAGATCTGTTCAGATCTTCCTTTGGGAGAAGCTGATGATCTATTCAAATGATTTATCAAAAAAATGCAGAGGGTGCATGGGTGAGAGTTATACTTGGAAGGGTGACCCCATGGGAAGTCCTTGTATGTGCATCCCTCCTTTCTTTATAAAAATAACTAAATTGCGGAATATGTGTTAAAGTTTTGGTTATATGTGCGTTAAATGCATCCATTTTGTCTGTAGTTTGACCATAACAGCTACATCAGCCACTTAATTTCTGGGTTTAGACTTGAGAGAATGCTTAACCGTCTTATTTCTTGTGAAGAATTGAATATTTGTTTCTGACTTAATCCTGTAGCTTGGGAAGATAAACTATAGACAATAGTTGTTTTTTTATTTTGGGTGTAGATAATAGTTGTCTTATTGGGTTAAATCTTGATTTGTACTTTCATTAATTGGATAATGAATGTGTTTACTCTTCCCATTGAGGATCTAGGCCTACGAATATCATGTTTAGTTTAGAAAACTATTAGAAAAGGCTCTGTCGTCTTGGGGGCGCCAATTTCTTTCGCTGAAAGCGCTCGTATAGGAGATAATAGATTAGAATATCGCTCTTGACTAGAAATAAAAGATTGTATTCTTTTAATAATTTTTTTATTATCTCTATTATGATTTTAGCAATAAGCTAAACTTAAGATTTAAGGTTTTTAGAGTCTTAGACAGGAGGTCCTTTACCTCCCTTTTTTTCTGCTAGTCTTAAGGTTTGTGTTTTCATTTGAGATGGGCTCTATGTGAGAGATCTGATTTGTTTGAGGAATTTGTCGTATGTTGTCCAATTTCCTCTATATATAGTTTTTGAAATATTACTCCTTTCATCCTATGTTATATGATACGTTGAGTCTAACATGATATTCTTTTTGGTAATCAACAAGGTTGTGCTGGAGCACTGAGCCAATTTCAATTTACAACTTCTGTTACTTATAACAGAGTATTTAAGGAGTTGAAAAAGTCACACATGGCCTCATTGTCTAGGGAAACATTTACATTTGTGATTTTGTCTCAAAAAGATAGCAAAGGAGTTTCTTATAACAGTGAGTTTCATCAGGAATCACCATCGAGCCTATAATTGTTTACTCTAATTATGAATGAGCTAACTAACCATATACAAGAGGTCTGATGTTGTATGCTGTTTGCAAAAGATGTGTTAAATGATGGAAGTAGTGAGATTTATAGCAAAAAGCTTGCGGAGAAACACTCTAGAGAATAAGGATCTTAAGATAAGTAGTAGATAAAGTATATGCTCTACAAGTTTAGTAAGCACAAGAAGATTGAAGTTGATGTGAGATTAGATGAGATTACAGTGCCTAAATGCAAACAGTTGAGATATCTAGGCTTCATTTTTTATATGGAGAAATATGAAATTATTACAAATAGGATCAGAATGGGATGGTTGAAATGGAGTAGTGGTACTATAGTATAATGCACTAGGAGGTTACTTACCAAAGTGAAAGGCAAATTCTATAGAATAGGAAAGAAGATTGGCAATGTTATATGGGAGAAAATGTTGGGCCTGTCACACACAAAAGATTAGTGTCGTGGAAAGCCATGTTGAGTGCAGATGTTAAAAAGGGGACGAGATATACCTAAAATCTCATGGAAGGAAATTGTCTTGAAAGGCCTACAATCTCTTGGAATCAATGAAAGAAAAAAAAATCTATATACACGATACCAATTAGTTGGGAATATATTTTAGTTATGTTAATACGTTTACTTAGTTCCTATATTTTCCTGGAGTCTTTTAGCCTTTGTAGAGATTCTTATGCCAATTGGAAATGCATATAACTTCTAGTACTTTTCATTTTTATTTTTTATGTATTATGTTGGCATGAGATGGATTTAAATCAGAAACCTGGTTTATGAGGATTCATATAATTATAGCTGACAACTTGTTTCAGACTGAAGCTTAGTCGTTGTTGTTAAGATGGATGTGCAGTCATATAAGTTTGGACAATATATAAGTGACCCCATTTGGCAAATGGTGCAAGTAGCACATAAAGAGGATAAAGTGAGAAGGTCGCTTGATGTATTATGTCGATCTCCAGATACACTTGGACTATAGGTGCAAAAACATGGGGATTGAAGGTTTTAGGACACGAGATAAACCTAAATCACATGATTAGAAGTTGTCTTAAAAGACCTGCAATTTCTTGAAATCCATGCAGACTTGGTGCATAAGAAGCCACAATGAGAAAAAAAGATCCATATAGGTCATGCCAGTTAGTTCTGGTTAAGGTTTAGTCATGTTGGTAAATCTACATTAGGTTCAATATTCGTTAGGAGTCTTTTGATCTTATTAGAGTTAAAACTGCTATTGTGATAGAACTGAAACTTTTTAAATATTGGATTTATAGGGGTCTAAATGGAGTGGCGTGATTAGTGAGGATTCATACAGCTGGCTCTAACGAGCTTGTGATTTAGGAGTAATTACTGTTATTGTACTATCTCCTAAACATAAAAATAAGTGGCAATACAACCTTTCAGTCTGCACTCTTTAAGATTTTATGCAGTTCAAACTTTACATAATATGTGCTTGGGTCAGATAAGACCAAGCAGAATAAAAAGAGCATTAGAAGATATTTTCTTCTTCCTTTCCTCTGAATTTACTGATCCTCTCTGGCTAAAGAAATGAATTGGGTAAATTTGGTGACTCAATATTTTGGACATGTGTCCATGTAGTCACCCCATCTTTGTTGGTGAAATAATTTAAATAGTAGGAAGCCCAAAATGTGTGTTGGGCATGCGCTGGACCATATATTGGACAGCCAGGCCTTATGTCTCTTTCAGCTTATGTTTTTTTTGACTTTCTACTAATGGAACATCAGCAATTTGACACCAAAATGATGCAAATAATATAGAATTGGGAAAAAGGAAGCCCCTGATTTCCGTTCAGAGCTAGTTTATATAATTGTAGCTTGACTACTCTGAGATCTTAAATTTTTTGATTCTGATTAGCTTCGTGACAGTCCTCAGATGAAGATGAGACTAGTAATCGTGGAAGAGACTCACTGACTGAAGACAACCAAGGCAAAAGCACGGGAAAAGTCTTGACAGTATCTGCCATTAGTTCTTGGTGTCGACTGGTCAAAGGGGAGCAGAAGAAGGCAGCATTTGTTTGTGTATTAAATGCTTATCGAGCAGCGTGCCGCTATGGGTCTGAATCCATTGACCTTAGGTTTCAGAATGCTGAAACATTCTGCAGCTTAGTAATGTCCATTCTTTCCGAGGCAGATAATATATTTCGAGGGCTTCTGGGACTATCATCCTCCAGTTACAAGAAAGAAGCAATATTGAAACTGAAGGATACCCCACAATGGGTTAATGTGAAACCTCTCATGAAATCTTATTTGAGGAGTACATTATCTCTACTGGATCAGGTTACTGATTCAGACATTCTGGCTTTCGCTTTGACTCGATTCAGAGCTTCTTTACCATTCTTTGCTGCTTTCCCCTATCTTTTGCAGAGGCTCATTAAGGTACGTTATCTTTAGCACTTGATTTGTAAGAACAATCTTTGACACGGGGTTTGATGATATCTGATGCATATGCTATCCAGATTGACCATTGAAATTCTAGAAGCACTCACCTATACACACACACACACACATGTATGTACTACTCGAGTCCATACACCTGCTTATAAGCTTCTAGTGTACTACTAGTGGAACTCCTAGTTTTGCTGTATTATTTTATTATTAAATTTTGTTTCTTCTGTTTTTCCATGTATGATGTATGCTTATGTGAATCAGATAAAAAACCATAAGCTGCATTTGCATGCATATACTGTGAGTTCCTAGCAAATATATTCTTAATTGGTACTCTCTCGTGAACCTCAAATATGGGTGTGCACCAATTTATTACCATTGTGGTTTATCATTTTCAAGAGAGTTACATATGTAATTAGTTTACTACTAATAAAAATGTATCAGATAAAACTTATATTCACATTGTAAAATCCTATGATGTGCAATTTGAAGTTTTGTTAATGTTGTGAAGCTCCACTGGCTTGTGATGCTAATAAAACCTTTAAAATAGTTTAATATATGCTGATTCCTATGTTTTTGGCATTTACATTGAACAGACAACAGTACATTTGTGGGCTACAGGTGGGGGGATGCTGGCATCCGCATCTTTTTCTATTGTACGGGACGTGGCTTCTCTGTTTACAACTGATTGTTTTGACAATTGCTTAGCAAAAGCTTTTGTAGCTTATCTTGCTCAGTCCAGAGCAACAGAGATTGTCAATAACAAACATTTGCAGTTCCTAAGAAATTCCTTGGTTGACTTGTGCTCCCTAGATGTTCAAAAATCATTGCCTAAAGCCACAGCATCTGTTCGTCAGCTTTCCAAGATATTGCAGTGGGGCTTGCGTACCAAGAAAAAGGTAAATAAAATTGCGCCATGGCTTTTATTGAACTAAGAGCCCGTTTGGATTGGCTTATTTCAAGTGCTTTTAAGCCAAAGTAGCTTTTAAGCCATTTTGTAGTGTTTGGATAAAGTAAAAAAGTGCTTTTAAGCACTTGTTTTTAAGCTAAAATGACAAAAATAAGCCAAAAGTTAGAATTCCTAACTTATGATTTTTGGCTTAAAAGTCACTTAAAACAAGCCCATCCAAAACGGGCTCTAAGTAGGAAAAATGTAGCCTCAATAGTAGCTAGGGTTAGGTAAATGTAGCTTCTTGACTATTTTTATCATCTTATGGTGCAGGAAGCTCTTAAAAGGATCTGCAGTTGGGAGTATGCTAATTGTATTAATCTCTGGGCTGGTTTTATAGCAGCCAATATACAGGATTATGATCTTCAGCCTCTTTTCTTCACCATGGTTCAACTTATAAATGGAGTGGTGGGACTGTTTCCTGGACCAAGATATTTCCCTTTAAGACTCAATTGCATTCAATGGCTTAATGATCTGTCCAATTCAACTGGAATTTTCATCCCTATTGCTTCATTTGTGTTGGATGTTTTGGAATACAAAATAGTCAGAGAGGGTGGAAAACCTGGACCTGCTCTCTCCTTTCAGTCCGTTGTAAAGGTTGGTTGATGTTAGGATCAAAATGACAATTTGGCAACTGAGTTATCTTTATGTATTTGTGTCACAATCAAAATGACAATTTGGCAACTGAGTTATCTTTATGTATTTGTGTCACCATTTTAAATTGCAAATGAACATACTGCAGTTGCCAAAAAATTGCTTGAAGTCTCAAATGTTCCAAGACGAATGTATTACATCTGCAATTGAACAACTGTCGTCACACTTTTTACAATGGAGCTATCACATATCTTTCCCTGAGTTAGCGACTGTTCCACTCATTCGTCTGAAAAAGTTTTATGAGACAAAGACAAAGGAAAGTCTACGCCGCGCGATTAAACATTTGATAGAGCAGGTATTCAACTGTCTTTTGATTTTTGTGATGTTTAGTTACCTTGTATGCCCATTCCATTCAGAAACCTGCACGTGGATGCTGTTTTTGTTAAAATTAAGAAGTATGCTGGAGAATGCAGCTTTAAACAGGATTTGCACCCAAGTAACCAACTGGAGGTTAATTATGTTTAGGAATTAATTTAAGCTCAAGTGTATCTCAAGCAACCATCTCATACTCATTTCACTTATGCACTCGCTTCAAATCACATGTATTCAGCATTTGTCTGATATGGTTCCTTGGATTCAATAGTAGATCAAATTAGTGGCTGTTGAACAATCTGAACAAGTGTAGAGGAGGATAACAGTGTTCTCCTCTACATAAGTATGAAAAGAGAATATCTTTGTCCTGTCTAGATAAAGTAGTTAGTGTGGAGTCATTCTCATGCCTCAAATTGCAAGACTTTTGAAGTACACGGGAGATGAATGTTTGGTAGCTATAGAGTTCTTTTTCTGATAAGTTAGTCTGGTATGTTACAGAGTTAAAATTATATTTTCATGTTCTGCGATCTTAGTGGTATTCCTTGTAAAATTTGGGCACTAAAGCAAAAACTTGCTGGATAACAATAAGTTGGTTTGTGGCATTAAAATTAGCAGCTAAGATGACAAGTTGTGCTCGTGCTTTGTGTGGCTAGGGAAGGACAAGATAGCCTAGAAAGACTTACCAAGTCAATTGACCTTATGGGTGCCTTTTTTTTCTTCTGTTTAATCCACTTCGTTTTTGAATCAGTTTCTATCTTAACATCTCTTTCTTCCTCACGTTCCACCGTTTCTTCTGTTTTAAGACCTTTTTCAGTTTCTTAGTTATACTGCCCATATAATAGATACCTGTAGGATAAAGTTTTGTTTGTGCCTTGTGTGGCTAGGAAGGAAAAGATAGCTTAGGAAAACTTGCCAAGTCAATTTACCTTGTGGATCCCTTTTGTCCATGTTTAATCCCCTTCACTTTTTAGCAGGTTCTATTTCAAGATCTCTTTCTTCCTCAAATTCCACCCTTTCTGTTTTTAGGCTTCTTTCAGTTTCTTAGCAAGAATGGCTGAGAGTATATTGCCTAAATAGTAGTATGCATTAATAAATAAGAGAAACTAAGGATCCAAGCTATAAATTTCTCAGTAAAACATGAAAGAAAAGAAAAATTTCTCAATAACAATTTCTTGTCTTACTGTCAGTTGCTTTTCATGTCTCCCTTGTTTTAAAGGCTTTCTTTTGCCTCTGCAGGTGGAGAAAAATGTTGATTTTGTGAAAAGGAAAAGAGATGAGGTCGCCTTTTCGCCAAATGATCATCAATCTGTTGAAGCATTTCTTCAGGTGTGCCCATTTCCTACTAAGTAGTAACAGTTACTTTCAGATTGGGGAGGTATACTTTATTTAATTTAAATAATTGTTCAACATGCAGTTTGAGAAGTCCAGTCTCAGTTCTCCATTTACTCAGTACTACAGAAGTGTACTTGAAAAGGCTGCGCTAAGGGTCTCACATAAGAATGAAAAGATTAGGTACTGTTGCGCTGCTGAAGTTTGGTGTAATTTCTTTAAATAGTCTAATATCTTGGTGGTTTTTTGCCGTTTGTCTACTGTAAGGGCTGATAATAATGCTAATGGCCAAGGATATGATTCATATGATTGCTATATTAGTCTTGTACTTTTTTTGGGTCTGCTGGTTCTCATGTTAGTGCTAAATGATCTCTTTTCTTTATCCCTGGTTGTGGTTAGTATATGGTTCAGATATCTGTAGGGGGATATATCAACTACCCATTTGTCTCTGGGTGATAATGCACTGATTCTGTGTATTCTACTGCAGTTTGCCAAGACGAGAGAAATCAAAGCGTAAAAGAGTGCAGTCCGTGGAAAATGCAGCGAATGGAGGTTTGATTAACGGTTCAGGCCACAAGGATCTCGATGCTGTTAATGGAACAAAGAGGGTAAAAAGAAGAGCTCTTGAAGCATAATCATGTTACCATTTTTTTTGTTTGCTATAATATTTGAAAATTTTCTAATTAGCCTTTCCAGTTGGAAATTTTGAGCCTCGCCGCCTCCTTGATAACTCCTGTTGTATTTATATTCTCTTCGTGTTACTTATTTTTAGAAAAAAGAAAATAGAGGAATGACTTGCCGCTGTTGAGCCGGTTTGAATCGTTCATTGCTTTATTTGTTATGTTTGTGGCATTCCAATTTCAATTACATTAGGGGTATGTTTGGTATGAACGAAAAAATTTTCCATGGAAAAGTTTTTCTTAGAAAATAAGTGATTTTATTACTTATTTTTCCTTGTTTGGTTGGTTAATGGAAAATTTTTTCGGAAAGTATTTTTTTGTGTTTGGTTAGAGAATATAAAATATTTTTAGGAAAACAACTTTTTATGCTACTTTCCTCAACCCACCTTCCCCAAAATACCCATGATTCATGTACCCCGCCCCCCAATCACACCCCCGACTCTATTTTCTTTCAGAATTTAATTATTCTTTTTAAAATTCATACAAATTCAAGGTAACTAATATATTACTTTACTTTTTCACACAAGAATAGTGTTACAATTTGAGTTTGATAACTATTTATTTTGCTAAAAAAGAAAGTATCTTTTCTACAATATGAAAGGATCATTTTGTTGAATGAAAAAAAATACTTTTTCTATATCATAAAAAGAAAATACTCAGTTTGTTGATTAGAAAATATTTTTTCTAAATTATGAAAAGAAAGCACCCGTTTTGTTAAAATGAAAGAAAGTACTTTTTTTTACATCATGAAAAGAAAGTGCTCACTTGTTTCTATTTCAAGAAAAAAATACTTAGTTTGTTGAAATGAAAGAAACTACTCTTTCCGCATCATACAAATAAAGTATCGTTTTGTTGAAATAAAAAAAATTACTTTTTTTACATCATAAAAAGAAAGTATCCTTTTTTTTTTTCCGAAAAGAATACTTTTTCTATTGTGGGAAAAGAAAATACTTAGTTTGATGAAATGAAAGAAAATACTTTTTTACGTCATAAAAAGAAAGCAATCATTTCGTTGAAATGAAAGAAATTACTTTTTCAACATCGTAAAAAAAGAAAATACTCATTTTTGAAAAACTATATTTTTTCTATTCAACGAAAAGAAAATACTTAGTTTGTTGAAATGGAGAAAAAAAAAATTCTACCTCATGAAAAGAAGGTAATCATTTTGTTGAAATGAAAGAAAATACTTTTTCTACGTCACAAAAAAAAGTAATCGTTTTGTTGAAATGAAAGAAAATAATTTTACTACATCATGAATTTTTTTTTACTAATTTTGTTTGTGAATACCTAATTTTGCACCTTTTAATCCCAAATGAAACTGTTTTAGGATAATTTTAGATTATTCTTAATTGATCTTTCTCATTTGTGTGAACTTTTGTTTGCTGAGAGTATTTTACTGTACTTCATTGTACTGTTGTTTTAAATATAGATGGATACAATTAGGTTGAAAATACAGATGAATACAGTTAGAACCAATAATGTATTTTAAAATATTATTGTAAGAACTCAAATACATGTAGATACATCCAAATACAACAGTCAAATATCACTATACAAAATAAAAATCAGTGTATGCCTTATCGAATACATATAAATACATCTAAATATAAGAAGAGAAAACTATCGAACAATAGTCATTTTTGAAAATTCCTCTAAAAACTTCCAAGCTACGCAGAAATCAGAACCCTCTTTAACTTTTTAGTCTTCGTTCCCCCAAACAAATCAACTCTTCCATTGGAATTTTCAACCGGCCATCGGAGTTGCAGAGTTCGTGATAAAGGAGAATCGTGGTTCAATAAGCGACGTGATTTTTGCAGCTTGGAAACATTATCTAGCGTGTCTGCCAAGTCTCCAACAACTTCCTGTGCAGCATCCAAATTCTCCTCGTCAAGAACATTATCGGACAATTCGTCCAGATCTGCCGGGAACGTATCAGTAAGAGTTGCCATATGAGAATGAAACAAATTTGTTTAATCAGTCTGAAAAGAACATACGCTAGGGTCTAATAAGGAGATAGTTTTATATAAAGAATGAGAGAGAAAAATATAATGGCTTAATGGTAGGAAGTAACCATAAGTACATATTTGCTATAAAAACTAAATGGTAGTTATAGAAAATTAGCCCAAAATTAGGCCAAAATTAGCCCAAAAAGAATCCACATATCCGGTCTAAATGGGGGCTGTCAGATATGGGGCTAAAACAGCGTAATTTTGGTTTAAACTACATCGTTTTGGTTATGAATCTACGTGAAATCAAAATCATTCATTTTGTTCAATCTAACGGACCTTATTTGTTAATGATAATAGGTGAATTGAACTATGATTAAGCCTCAAAAGAACCACTTTCTTGTAGAATTTTTATGGTAAAAGTGATAACAAAATGCTCTTATTAGTGCTTTTCATGTTTTGCAGGTTACATACAATAAAAGA
>MU783194.1:319151-339643 GCA_026770625.1 Nicotiana glauca | reverse complement strand
CTTTCTTGATGCTCTTTCATTTGATCCCGAAGTGCCTTATTTTCACTTTCCATTTCTTCCATTTTCTTTAGGATGCCTGCAAGTGTGCCATCGCTGGTCTGGTCATTGGAGTGGTTATTGTTTGTTCGTATAATATCGTGTTTACTGGTGGTAGCGATGTCTGTCGTCAATGGGTTCTTAGCGTTGTTTTGGGGTGATTTCTCGAGTAAGCTACCTAGGGTGTTCATCAGCCATTCTTCTAGTAGTTTCTTGACCACTGGGGGTGGAGTTTCTTTGATCACAGACGTGGAAGCTCCTTTCTCGTGCAAGATCGTCAGATCTTCAGATGGAGAGAGTGAGATTTCTCCCTCTTGAATGCTGCCAGGTGTTGTGCTCAAGATATTTTCTCTACCGGCCTCGTTGAGGGGCCAATGAGGTTGGTTGTGACACCTGCTATTGCTTTCAATCTTGCGTCATTTTCTGCCATTTTTTTATATCAATAGGGTGTGAAGGAAGGTGGTTTGTTCTTGAGATTCTAGGTGCAGACTATGATTTCGATTGCCGAAATCCCCACAGACAGCGCCAAATTATTTGACTCGAAAGTTAACGAATACTTTGCAAGCAAATACAATCAAAAAGTAGATCAAAGGTAAATCGTAATCGAAAATAATAAGACCTAGAAATGTGTATAATATCTTTTATTGCTTTGGATGTATTGAGTGTTCTAAAGAGTAAAAAGGTAGAGAGAAAAAGAGATAGAGAGAGAGAGCTTGTATTAGAAAAAAATCTGATCCCTTACAACATTGGGATCCTCCTTTATATAACAGGAGGACCTCCTCGAAATAATAAAAGAAATATAAAGATAGGTTGCGCGTCCTCGAGGGGAGGACGAGACTTATGAACGCGTTTTCGCTCTGATATTCTGGGAGCGTACCCTTACTACGATCATTGCTTAGTCATGGGTCGTTGCTACAGCAAGGAGCAGAATTTGACCCTATACAACTACAAGTTTATACTATTAATACTTATTAATCTTCAAACAAATGCAGGAGGATCATACGATATCCCACAAAGTATGAAGGTGTAACTAATAAAGTGAGATAACGTAGGGAGATAAATTATGTAATATCCAAAAAAACCCTATTTTCCAACTAATTACCTGTTTTCGACTCTCTTGATCTAGCTTCTTACCCTCATCCGTCCATAAGGCAGGAACACTTTCCTATTTGCACCACATTTGAATGCTGATACGATAAGACTACTTTCTTTATCCATATTTTCCTCAATGGGAGGTCCTTTTATTTTTCACTACATCCACAACCTAATGTGGCGAAACTAATTTCTTTACCCATGGGTCCATGATGCTGGAATCCTAACTCATACTCCCTCACATACAAGTAGAAAAATTATGAATTCCCAAGCCTGTATCATGTTTGAGTGCCGATGTAATGCGTGCTTAAATGAGCACGTCCCAACGAACAATATTTGTATTATTAGGATTTATCATATGTCCAGTTTACACGGTAAAATATACATTTTATTCATCAACCTAAAGATTGTATATCGTTAGGGGTTGTAAAATGGTTTAAAAAAAATAGTTAACCACTCATATTATCTACTAATAAATAGGTTGGATAATGAACTTTTTAAAAACAGGTCAAATATGGATAAGAACCATGTTATCCATTTAGAAAATGGGTAACCAATGGATCTAACTTTTACATTTGTAAATCCTCAAATTGGGAGTTCCTCAAGTTAGGAAAACTAAAAATTCTCCCAAAAGTGATCATATACAATAAGTCATGGATAATATAGTTACTCATATTATCCGCCGATAAACTTATTTTTTTCTATATTAAATATGGATCGAGTTAGATAATTTATTCATCTTATCATTACCCGTTTTCGACCCGAACCATATCTGACCCGACCCGCCAGTTTGCCACTCCTATATATCGTTAATCACTTATGTTCCAATACAATTTCCTCCGATACACTTAAGGTTTGAGCAGAAAGGAAATATCCAACCTTTAAAACTAAATTTTCCTTTATGCACTTTAAATTTTATGGGAACAAAATTTGACAACTTTACCCTCCAGCAATTAGCTTTTATTGAAAGAGAAACTAGGGGTAAATTGTCATTCGCCAGCAATTACAATAAAGCTCTAAACGAACTTTCCTTCTTTTATTTAAAAGGAATAATGAGGTAAATAAGAAAAGTAAAAACAAGGCTATGCTAGACGATACACCCGAAAAGGAAATAAAAAAAGGACTAAACATAAAATGCTATGCTAACTACAACACATAGGTGGACATAAAACTTGAGAAGGCAGTCACATCCATCCAATCTGGAAAAAGACCTTTCAATTTAGCAGCAGACACCGTCAAATACTGATCCACTACAGCCACATCAACCCTAATGGCATCTGAACTGCTCGCCTGCACGATAATGAAAGCAACAACATATTTTATTATTTAAAAAAAAAAAATTATCATTCTAGATATGCTCATCTGATTAATAACGAACGTTCCACTTGTTGGTTGAGTAGACTGTATACGGGCAAAACCGGAGGTGCCCTACTTCCCGATTTTCCGGTAGGTCAAACGAAGCAAAGGCATAATCACATGGGTTTGGAATCGAAACCGGAACGCCTTGTACTAAGGTCTGAACGAAGTGATCGCCACTGGGCTTGATAAGACAATACTTCTTCGATCCCGGAACGAGCTCCGAGACCTCGGAAAACACGACAACAGTTGCACACGACTAACAGAGGGCCACGATATCCGCACCCCATCGAATATCACGGCGCAGATCTCGGCCAATATCGGTAGCGGATCAATGATTAACGAAAAAGAGGATTTTTACTTTTCTTAGAATTGTACTAGGGGTGAAACTCTCTTACTATATAAAGAGGGTAGTTTTTAATTTAATAGAGACTCTGTAACACGCATATCACGGCAATACGAACTAATTTCTCTGCTTTCTAGTCATTGCAAGGTTCTTATTTTAATCGTAGCTCTTCATATACGCTTAGCTCTGGACCGAGGGCATAACAACTGTTAATCTTGGGTCCGAGCCTGGATCCAACATCACAACTGGTTTGGTTATTTATTTTATCTTTAATTCGCTTATCTAACATTCTTGATCATCTATGTTGAATAAATTCACATATCTTTAAAACCCCGTACAAATTCAATTGTTATCCATTTTAAGGGTAAATAGTTTGGCGACCACCGTGGGGCTAAGGATAATAGTGGTGGTTTAACACAAATTTCCATAGCACTCTATTTTACGCTTGTTCTTTAAGATTTTAATTTCAAATCAGCTTAAAAATGCCAACTCTCAGTCTGCTCACTTGAACGTGATGTTGAGTCTGACCATCATGGCGAAAACAATATGGTGCCTAGCAATGAGGTGCCCCCTACTGATCCCAACTGAATCCCATTGCGGACCCCGTCGATGCTAACTCGCATGTGGCCATCGACGCCAACCTGCACACCGACCCTGAGAACAACGTTTGTGGAGGAGCCTGACCAACGGCTCGAGGTACGCCCAAAGGCGAAGGCGACGAGGTCAGTCTGCGAGTAATCTTCGAAATGTTACAGGCCCAACAGACGGCGAAAGCGCAGCAACAAAATCAAAGCCACGCCCCCAGCAAGGTCGAACCCGAACCATCTCGGGAAACACCCGAAGAAATGAGCAGGCCACCGAAAGGCCGGGTGAAACTAAGACCGTTGTCACTCCCGAAGTAATGAAAATACTTGAAGCACTAACCAAACGGGTGGGAGTTAGGTGAAAAGAAAATTGAGGCAAACGACAAGAAGGTAGAGACATAAAATTCGCATGATCAAATCCCAGGAGCGCACCCGATATTAAAAGGCCTGGACTCCAAGAAATTTGTCCAAAAGCCTTTTCCTCCGAGCGCGGCACCAAAGCTAATCCCGAAGAAGTTTCATATGCCGATATTTCGAAATATAACGGAATCACAGATCCAAATGAGCATGTGACCTACACATGTGCCATCAAAGGGGAACGACTTGGAAGATGACGAAATCGAATCGGTTTTGCTAAAGAAGTTCGGAGAAACTCTATCAAAATGAGTAATGACATGGTATCAAAACTTACTCCCAAATTCTATTGATTAGTTTGATATGCTTACAGATGCTTTTGTGAAAGCGCATGCCGGGGTCATCAAGCTCGAGACCAGAAAATCGAACCTTTTCAAGGTAAAGCAAAGAGACAACAAAATGCTCAGGGAGTTCGTATCATGGTTTCAAATGGAACGGATAGACTTGCCTCCAATTGCGAATGATTCGACCGTTCAGGCGTTCACTCAAGGACTTAACCCCCCGAAGCTATTTGGCTTCACATTATTTAAAATAAAATTTGGTAAAATACCCGGGGGTAACTTGGGCCGACGTCCACAACAGGTACTAGTCAAATATCAGAGTCGAGGTCGATCAGCTCGGGGCCCCTTTGGGCCCGTTTATCCCATCAGAACCAATGACAGGTATAAGAAAGTTGTCGATCATGAACCAAGATTGAGCAGAGACCGATATCAATCCTATAGCGAAGATCGAAGGGGTAACGAATCTGGGGGGTCACCCTACGAGGAACGAAAAAAGGAGCGATTGAGGCCATAGTAGCAGGGGACTGATGAGCAAAAACGATTTCGATAGGCCACTAAATATAACTTCAACACCGATGTTGCCAGTATCATATCAGCCATCGGGCACATCAAGGATACCAAGTGGCCTCGACCGTTGTAGTCCGACCCTAACAAAGAGACCCTAACTTGATGTGTAAGTATAATGGCACCCATGGCCACATGACCAAGGACTGTCGATAATTAAGAGAAGAAGTGGCTCGGTTGTTCAGTAACGGGCATCTCCGGGAATTCCTGAGTGATCGAGCCAAAAATCACTTCAGCAACAGGGACTCCAACAAACAAACCGAACAAGAAGAACCTCAGCACGTCATCAACATGATCATCGGAGGGTTGATGATGTCCCTCAAGTGTCGATAAAACACACTAAAGCATCTATCATGAGGGAGAAACGCACCCGAGATTATATCCCGGAGGGAACCATTTCATTCAAAAACGAGGATGCCGAAGGCATCGTACAACCTCATAATGATGCAGTGGTAATATTTGTACTTATCAATAAATCTCAAGTTAAGCGTGTGTTGATTGATCTAGGTAGCTCGGCCAACATCATCAAATCGAGGGTCGTATAGCGGTTGGGTTTACAAGACCAAAGTGTCAGCAGTCCCGGTGTTGAACGAATTTAATATGGCATGTGAAACCACTAAATGGGAGATAACCCTACCGATAAACACCGCCAGGACTATCCGAGAAACAAACTTCTATGTGATTGAAAGGGATATGAGATATAATGCTCTATTCGGAAGACCACGGGTTCATAACCTAAGAGTGGTACCGTCGACCTTGCACCAGGCGTTGAAGTTCCCTACACCGGGAGGGATCAAGAAAATATACGAAGAATAGTCGGGTGCAAAGGAGATGTTTGCAGTCGATGAAGTACTCCGGGTACCCGCCGTTTCGGCAGTAAAAAGCGCGGTGCCGACCAGACAGGCCGAAGTCAAATAGCAATCACCGATACCGGTCCCGGTCGGATCGGATGAACAAGGAGTCGATGAGGAGGACTACGGAGTTCCGAAATCATTCATAACTCCTGATGATACTGACGCCACCAAGTCAACGGTCGAAGAATGGAACAAGCCACTCATAAGCTGAGTTTGGACCTGATGTTCCACCCGATTAAACATAAAAGAAGACCTCAATCCAAGGTCAAGCATGCATTCATCAAAGATGATGTATCTAAACTCCTTAAAATAGGGTCTATTCGGGAAGTTAAGTACCCGGGCTGGTTAGTTAACATAGTGGTAGTGCCTAAAAAGGGAAATAAGCTAAGGATGTGCTTAGATTACAAAGACATTAACAAGGCATGCTCTAAGGATTCCTTTCCTTTGCCTAACATCGATCGGATGATTGACGCGATGGCTAAGCACGAGATACTCAGTTTTCCCGATGTCTATTCCGGGTACAACCAAATTCGGATGTAACCGGGTGATCAAGAAAAACTTCATTTATCACTAAATTCGGCACCTATTGTTATAATGTAATGCCATTTGGATTAAAGAATGCTGGTACCACTTATCAACGCTTAGTAAACCGGATGTTCGAAGAACAGATAGTAAAATCAATGGAAGTTTATATTGACGACATGTTAGTTAAGTCCCTTCGCACAGAGGATCATTTAAAACATTAGCAGGAAACCTTCGATATATTGAAGAAATACAATATGAAGCTGAACCCGAATAAGTGCGCTTTTTGGGGTGGGATCGAGATAAGTTCCTCGGGTTCATGGTATCCAATCGGGGGATCGAGATTAATCCTGACAAAATCAAAGCCATTAAAGACATCACCGTACGTTCAGAGGTTGACCGGGCGCATGGACTCCTTGGGCCGATTCACATCGAGGTCCTCAGACAAAAGCCATCGATTTCTTCTCACTGTTGAAGAAGAAGAATAACTTTTCATAGACCCCGTAGTGTCAACAAGCATTGGAAGAACTCAAACAGTACCATTTGAGTCCACCCTTGCTCCACACTGCGAAGGCGTATAAGCAATTGTACCTTTCCTTGGCGGTATCCGAGGTGGCGATAAGTGGAATCTTAGTCCGAAAAGAGGAAGGTACGCAATTTTCTATTTACTATGTCAGTAGAACTCTATGGGAGGCCGAAACAAGGTATCCTCACCTGGAAAAAATTGGCGCTCGCTTTGCTAAACGCCTCCAGAAAGTTAAAAACCATACTTCTAGTGCTAACCCATATGTGTCGTAACATTTTACCCACTAAGGAACATCATGCACAAACCAGAGCTCTCGGACCGGTAGGCCAAATAGGCCATCGAAATTAGTGGGTACGATATCGAGTATCAATCCCGATTCACCATCAAATCACAAATTTTGGCAGACTTTGTAGCCGACTTTACGATGGCCTTAATACACGAAGTCAAAAAGGAATTATTATTACCCTCGGGGACTTCCTCAGGAACCTGGATCCTTTTTACGGACGGCAACTCGAACGCAAAAGGGTCCGGACTCGGCATCGTGTTAAAACCACCTACGGGGGGGAGGGGGGATATAATTAGGCAATATATTAGAACTGTAAAATTGACCAACAATGAAGCCGAGTATGAGGCTATGATTGCACGTCTCGAATTAGTTACAAACCTTGGGGCTGAGGTGATCGAAGCTAGTGCGACTCCCTCCTCGTAGTAAATCAAGTCAATGGAACGTTTGAAGTGAAAGAGGAACGGATGCAGAGGTACTTAGACAAATTACAGGTAACATTGCATCAATTCATGGAAGTGACCCTACAGCACGTACCACGAGATCAGAACAGTAAGGCCGATACTCTGGCCAATTTAGGGTCGGCAGTTGATACCGATGAGTTCAGCTCGGGGACAGTAGTACAAGTCATGAAGTCGGTGATAAAAGAAGGCCATGTCGAAGTAAACTCAAAAAGTTTGACTTGGTATTGGGGAAACAAGTATATAGATTACTTGAAGACTGGAAAATTTTCCCTCGGACCCCAAAGAATCGAGAGCTCTGCGTACAAAGGCTGCCAGATTTAGCTTTGACCGAAGGGATTTTGTTCAAAAGAACATCTGACGGTCCTCTAGCCATATGCTTGGGGGCTAAGACACCGAATATGCCTTGAGGGAAGTTCACGAAGGCACTTGCGGGAACCATTTGGGGGCGGAATCTATTATTCAGAAATTAATCAGGGTCGGCTATTACTGAACCGGATGGAGAAAGATGCAAAGGACTTTGCAAGGAGATGCGACGCCTGCCAGAGACACGCACCGATAATCCAACCAGGAGAATTGCTTCATTCAGTCTTGTCCCCATGGCCATTTATAAAATGGGAAATGGACATCGTCGGTCCCTATCGTGGGCACCCGGTAAGGCTCAAATCATACTATTCATGGCTGATTATTTTTCCGAATGGGTCGAAGCTCAAGTGTTCAAAAGGTCCGAGAAAAAGAGGTTGTTGACTTCATCTGGGACCACATAATATGTTGATTCATCATACCGTCTGAAATCGTTAGTAATAACAGTTGATTGGCAGCAAGGTGAATAAGTTCTTCGAGGATCACAAAAGTAAGAAAATACTATCAACACCCTACCACTCGAGTGGAAACGGACAAGCAGAATCTACGAACAAGACCATTCTCCAAAACCTGAAAAAGAGGTTGACCGATGCCAAAGGGAGATGGAGGAAAATCTTTCCCGAAGTCCTTAGGGAATATCGTACGACCTCGAAGTCTAGTACTGGGGCCACCCCGTTCTCATTGGTCTACGGTGCCAAAGCCTTAATACCAATCAAAGTGGGAGAACCAAGCCTCAGGTTCCGATATGCGACCGAAGAGTCGAATGGCAAGGCCATGACCACAAGCCTGGAACTACTGGATGAAAAGCGTGAGGCCGCCCTAGTCCGGTTGGCCGCCCAAAAACAATAGATATAAGTGTTAAATAGTTACTCGTGTATAGTGTCCCACGTCGGGAAGTAGATACTTATTATTATGTAATCACTACATATAAATAGGGCGTTGTACAATACTTTAGATAATCAATAATATTTCTCTCGTACTTCCTCACATGGTATCAGAGCAATTGTGAGATTTATCGCTGTGTATAAATTCCAGCGACTCCAAGAAGAGAAATGAGTCAACCGAAAGTCTTTCCGGCAAACACAGGTCTGCCACAAGTAAAAGGCCACTTTTCGTCAGTGTGTTAAAAAACCAACACCACCACGATGTAGATCGGCCTCCGACGACCAACCCATAAAAAATCTCTATCAGAAGATCCTCCACGCGTCGCCGGAAGAAAATTTTCCGGCAAAGTTCCAACGTCACACGCCGGCTGGTGGGGCCTTTTTCCGGTCAGTTTTTGGAAAATTTTCTTTGGGATAGATTGTTCGCAAGGGAATTCCTAGCCTACCCATCCAGGTTACACCAAATTTCGACCACTTTTATATTTTTCCAGCATAAACAATGATTTTTCCGACGGTGATTTCAAAAGGGTTTCTAATTTTTCCGACGTGAAAATTATAATGTCATTCATATCAGAAGCCTTTTAACTCACAATCCGTTGGATCCAATGCGTTGAATTCAATCCAGATGGTTTCACTATCAGATTTTATTGAGTTCCTGCAGTACAAAGTATGTAAGCAGACATATTCTGAGATAGCTTCTGTTGTTCAAACAGGTAATAGCGCGACTTGTGTCTCCTAATTTTCATCCTCTGAGTCTTGGGTCATTGATTCAGGTGCTTCAGATCATATTTTTGGTAACAATCTATTTTCACTACTACTTCGTATTCTCAATCTCTTCCAACAGTCACAATGGACAATGGGCTTAAAAACTGGCAACTACAATAGGTCAAGCAACCCCACTTCCTTCCTTATCTTTAGATTCAATTCTTTATGTTCCCAGTAGTCCTTTTAATCTCATAGTTGTTAGTCGCTTAGCCAAATCACTTAAATGCGATGTTTTATTTCTTGATCACCTTGTTTTTATACAGGAATGCAGTACGAGGCGGATCATTGGTACCGATCATGAATCAAATGGACTTTATTACATAATCCTTGCAAAATCACATGGACTGACATCCAGTCTTCCTTCAACAACTTGTCCTGTTACTAATTCATCAGATTTATTACATAAACGATTAGGACATCACAGTTTGTCAAACCTTCAGAAAATAGTACCTGGTTTATCTCACTTATCCAATCTAGAGTGTGAGTCTTATCAGCTCGAGAAGCATACCCGCTCCCATTTCCCTCACTGTCTTGATAATCGAGCAGTCATCTTTTACTTTAGTCCATTCAGACGTTTGAGGTACTAGTCGGATCAGTTCTACCTTAGGATTCCGCTACTTTTTTAGTTTCATTGATGATTAGGGGTGTTCATGGTTTGACGAAAAACCGATCCAAACCGAAAATCGAACCAAACCGATTAAGTAAACCGATATTTTTTTTATTTGGATTGGTTTTGGTTTTAAATTGTAAAAATCGATAATATTTGGTTTGGTTTTGGTTCTATTTTAAAAAACCGAAAAATAAACCGAACCGAACCGATTAATTTTATAAAAAATTTAATAATTATTTATATACAATATAATATCTTTTTGTTAATAATTTTAATTGTCATTTTGAATTTTGGTTTATTCTGTTATATCTTAAAAGATTGCCTAAGCCCAAAACAATAAGATTCGACCAATTTTCTTTTCATTAATAGACACTAATTCTCTAACCCTCCGCACATACTTTTGCCTAAAAGAAGAGTTAAAAAACCACCACAAGAGTAAAGAAAGCAAATTCAAATTGCAAGACAACAATGGTTAAAGCTTGAGAAAGCAAACTTTTAGTTTGTTTTTTGTTCATTCTTTTCATATAAACATGTAAATAAACTTTCAGTTCTTAAAGAAATATATAAAAAGCATAAATTTGGCAAATTATTTTCAGATTGTTGTCTAGCGTTGTTTTAATATTATCGACTTATCATTAGCTTACTAAGAACCGAACCAAACCAACAGCAATCAAACCGATGGTTTGTATTTAATTTGGTTTGGTTTTGGTTTTAAAATTTTAAAAACCGATTAAATTGGTTTGATTTTGGTTTTAATCAAAAATCGAACAAACCGAACCGTGAACACCCCTATTGATGATTATTCCAGGTGCACTTGGATATTTTTGATGAAAAATCGATCTGAGTTGTTTTCTATTTACGAGACCTTCAACGCTGAAATTCAAAATCAATTTGGGGTTTCTATCCGCACATTTCGTAGTGATAATGCCCTAGAGTATTTGTCTTCCCCAATTCAGCAGGTTATGAACACTCATGGGATTATTCATCAAACATTTTGTCCATACATATCTCAACAAAATGGGGTAGCTGAAAGAAAGAATAGACACCTTATTGAAATTGCTCGTACCCTACTCATACAATCTCATATTCCATTACGTTTTTGGGGGGATGCAGTTCTTACATCTTGCTATCTTATTAATCATATGTCATCTTCACCTATCTAGAATCAAGTTCCATTCTCTGTCCTATTTCCCCACTTACCTTTATTTTCTCTTCCACCCCGTGTCTTTGGAAGTACGTGTTTTGTTCATATCCTTACTCCGGAAAAAGATAAGTTAGTTCATCGTGCACTTAAGTGCGTATTTCTGGATTACTAGAGAACGCAAAAGGGGTATCGATATTATTCCCCTGACCTCCAGCGGTACCTTATGTCTGCTGATGTTACCTTCTTTGAAAACCAATCATACTTCATAGGCCCAGGTAATCACTCAGATATTTCTGAGGTGCTACCAGTTTCATCTTTTGGAGATTCAGTCACTATCTCACATTCATCTTCCTCTACAACTCCAGCTCCACCACCTATACCTTCAATTGCAGCTCCGGTTCCACCACCTAGTCCAGTTCAACCTTCTGCAGCTCCACCACTCTTGACTTGTCATCGTCGTCCACGTCCAGCATCAGGCCCAAGTGATTCACGCCGTGCATCAGATTCTGCACCTACTACGAACTTGTCTCCTCTTAGTCAACTAATTGCACTTCGCAAAGGAGTACGATCCACACTTAATCCTAATCCCCATTATGTCTCTGTCATCACCTCACTCATCTTTGTCCACTGTTTCTATCCTAAGTCTACGGGTGAGGCACTATCTCATCCAGGATGGCAACAGGCTATGATTGACGAGATGTCTGATTTACATGCGAGGGGCACTTGGGAGCTTGTTCCTCTTCCTTCAAGTAAGTCTACTGTTGGTTGTCGTTGAGTTTATGCAGTCAAAGTCGGCCCGCAGGTTGATCCGCTTAAGGCTCGTCTTGTGGCAAAAAGATACACTTAGATTTTTGGGCTTGATTATAGTGACACTTTCTCTCCCGTGGCTAAAGTAGCATCTGTTCATCTCTTTTTGTCCATGGTTGCTATATGTCATTGGCCTTTTTATCAGTTAGAAATTAAGAATGTTTTTCTCCACGGTGATCTTGAGGAAGAAGTTTATATGTAGCAACCACCTGGTTTTGTTGCTCATAGGGAGTTTAGTGGTCTTGTATGCCGATTGCGCAGGTCACTATATGGTTTGAAATAGTCCCCTCGAGCTTGGTTTGGTAAGTTCAACACAGTTATTCAGGAGTTCGGCATGCCTTGTTGTGAAGTTGATCACTTTATGTTTTATCGGCATTTTGCTCCTAATCTGTGTATTTATCTGGTGGTTTGTGTTGATGATATTGTTATTACTGGCAATGATCAGGATGGTATTACTAATCTAAAGCAACATCTCTTTCAACACTTCCATACTAAGGATCTAGGCAGATTGAAGTATTTTCTAGGTATTGAGGTTGCTCAGTCTAGCTCAGGTATTGTTATTTCACAGCAATTCTTGAGGATACTGGAAGGATGTGCTGCAGACCTGTTGACACTCATATGGATCTGAATGCTAAGCTTCTGCCAGGACAAGGGGAGCCTATTAGAGATAACGAGATATAGGAGGTTGGTTGGCAAATTGAATTACCTCACAGTGACTAGACCTGACATTTCTTTTTCGGTGATTGTTGTAAGCCAGTTTATGGATTCTCCTTGTGATAGTCACTGTGATGCAGTTATTCGCCTTATTCGGTATATAAAGTCAGCTCCAGGCAAAGGATTACTATTTGAGGATCGAGGTCATGAGCAGATTGTTGGGTACACAGATGTTGATTGGGCAGGATCACCTTATGATAGACGTTCTACGTCTGGATATTGTGTTTTAGTAGGGAGATAATTTAGTCTCTTGGAAGAGCAAGAAACAGAATTTAGTTGCTCGATCTAGCGCCGAAACCGAATATCGAGCCATGACTATGACAACGTGTGAGCTAGTTTGGGTCAAGTAGTTGCTCAAGGAGTTGATGTTCGGAGAAATCAGCAAGATGGAACTGGTGTGTGATAATCAAGTTGCGCTTCATATTGCGTCAAATCCGGTGTGTCATGAAAGGACTAAACACATTGAAATCGACAATCACTTTGTTAGAGAAAATATACTCTCAGAAAATATTATTACAAAGTTTGTGAAGTCAAATGATCAGCTAGCAAATGTTTTCACTAAGTCTCTTGCTAGTTCTCATGTTGGTTACATCTGTAACAAGCTCGGTACATATGATTTATATGCACCGGCTTGAGGGGGAGTGTTAAGTAGTTAGTCATGTATAGTGTCCCACATCGGGAAGTAGATACCTATTATTATGCAATCACTGTATATAAATAGGGTGTTGTACAATACTTTAGACAATAAATAATATTTTTCTCATGTGCTTTCTCACAATACTACAACCGAAGAGCCAACCTCCGAGACTTCAAGATCGGGGACTTGGTGTTGAGAAAAGTGGCATCGCACACCAGGAACCCGAACGAGGGAAAGTTGGAACCAAATTGGGAAGGACCATACCTAGTCGTCGAAATTACCAGCAAAGGCTCGTACAAACTCGAAGCAGGAAATGGTGTACAACTACCGAAAAATTGGAACGTGACGCACTTAAAACGGTACTACTGCTAAGGTACAAATTACTCTTTAATAATATTATGAAGCAGACTAACACCTAAAGGCAACGGCCAAAGGAGAATATGGCTATTAGGTCCGAAAGCATGCATTCCACTCTTTTCCCTTGAACCGGTTTTGTCCCAAATTGGGTTTTTCGGCAAGGTTTTCAATGAAGCAACAGTAAATCGTGCTAACTTAGATCCGAAGGCCGGTCTCAAACCAGAGTCAATGGGCGCATCAATAGTACCCGAGCCCTCTCAAGCTCGACCTCGAATATTGGGGGACATCACCCTCGGGTTAAGGTTCTTAGCAAGGAAAGCACATTTTGTACTTGAGTAGCTAAGGCTCGGTGGTTAGGATACATTGTAAGGGCCAAACGGTCGAACGAACCATGCCCACATAGCCCACCTTAGCCATGATACAAATTTTTATCATGTACTTTACACATTGAAATGAAAGAAAGTTCTGCCTTGCTATTACGCATTTTTTTACTTCTTAAAACCTGGATCCTAAGAGCCCACAGGCTACCCTATTCGAGGACTATCGATCCCAAGGGCTACCCTTCCTCGGGGACTATCGAGCCCAAGGGCTACCCTTACTTGGGGACTATCGTCCGAAAAAAGTTCGGATAAACCGAGCTACTAAATCCTGGGAGCATCAAACCTATTAGGCAGTGCCCAAAAATAAAAGGCTACGGCCACCCAAAAAACGACTCGGAGACATCCGAAGCTCGTAATCAAAGTAAGGCCTTTATAAAAATCCAAAACCTGCTAAAAGGCTACCCTCAGCAAAAGCATCGTCTAAAAACACTTGAGCATCTTGAAAAAAAAAACTTCCGGTCACACCGAGTTTTCAAAGCCTCGAGACCGTGTAAGATACAGAGACGATTGAGCAATTTCATTGTGTATGTACATTGCCCTAACTATAGAAAGAATCAAAAAAAGAAAATCCTATAGATTTGTTGTGAATCCCTATAATACTGCTATGTAACATAAAAGTATGTCTACGTTCACTAAGTAACAGAATTTCTATGTTCATTATGTAACAATTGTTATTACTATTTATCACCTTTGGATCATGCTTTTAGCTTCGTTGGTTCGCCTAGCGGGTTAAGTCAGGTGTCATCATGGCTTGGGCAAATTGGGTCGTGATACACATGAAATTATCAACACAATAGGTCCAACATTTTAAGCTTATTTTAAATTCATTAAAAACGACTTGAAGGCAAAGCCTAATTATTCTTTGTGTCAGGACACAATTTTTCTTCTGGAAAGATATCAAAACTAGCCACCAAAGTGTTGTCACCTGTGTACTAAGCTTTCACAGTAACATATAGTTTATGCAAGCAGATTTAGACACAATAGTAGACGAGCATATGTATCTTGAATAAGTTGATACAACTGACTGAAATAAAGCATCTGCCATGAAATCATACCTCCAACCAAAAGGTCCAGTTTTTATCGCCTGCACCACTTAATCTACATATATATGATGGAGGACCATTACCAGTCTTCTCAGGAGCTGTATAACATATCCACTGAGATTAACAATGCTACCATAGGGAAAAAGATCCATATTGAAAGCTGAAAACATATAGATTACCTGGAAGAATGTTATCTGCAAATGACCAGCTGGATAATGAACCAGTAATATTAAAGACTGCAACCCAGACTTCCTTCAAGGAACTGAAAGCAGACAAGAGAAACTATGAAACAGCTGATTAATTACTAGGGACAGAGAATCTAGTTTTAACACAATAGTACTAGAAGAAAATTTACTAGGAACCTTATCATCTCTGAGTTATGAATTTAACTTTATCCTGTTTGTAGTTCATGATCGATTTTTGGCATCAATTTCAAGCAATGGAGATTAAAAATAATCTGAGGACCAATATTTCCCGAGTTCAAACAAGGTAAACATCAACTTTATGATTTCACATGCTGTACTCTATTAAACCTAAGAAATGCCTGTCAAACTGGGGAGAGTCGTATCCAGCAATAAATAACAGCATCACGTTGACATGAACTGCATATTTCAGAGGGATCTTTCTGTAATCAGATTACTACAATTTGATACAGCTAGCGGATAATCTACATCAGAACATGTTTAGCAAAAAAAAAATATTAATCTACATTAAAACATGAATTGAACATTTGGGTCACTATGAGATCACATAAAGTGCCATAACAGATATTAGTAACCTGTATCCATTAACTTAAAACAGGTAAAATAAGTGTTTGGGTCCTCGGATATGAGAGGTCATGGTCATCTTTGATACACTATAAATACATTCTATTTAACCAAGGACCATGAATCTCTGAACTCATTCTTAAGATTCACTGTTGAAAATGCCCCGTAGAAGAGACTCTAATCCTCTAAGCAGTTCTGAATTCTGATAAATTTTGGGTGTCAATTTCAAGCAAAAAAGATTGAAAACTTCATGTGAGCAAAATAAAACAACATAAAACTCATTTCTATGGTTTCACAGTCCTATACTCTTAAACCTTAGAAATATTGTCAAAACAACAGACAATCATACTTAGCAGTCAACAGAAACATCATCCCATGAACTATCAATAGAAACATCATCCCATGAACTGCATAATTCAGAGGGTTCTTCTTTAAAAATCTGACTACTAAATAGTTTTGATACAGCCAGCAGATAATTTATATCTACATCAGAACATGAAGAAATTCAGTGCACCAGGAGATCACATAAAGTGGCATAGCACTAAAGTTGGTAACCTCCAAGAAAATGGATCACCACTAATTTAACATTTCAAAAATGTATTGGATCCCTTGGAATTAATACTCCTGAACTCATTTTTAAGATTCACTTTTGAAAATGCCAATATGAAATAAAGACATAAATTGTAATTATCCAATTTACCCAAGGGAAAACTCCAAGTAGATCCTGCGGGAACCCCCACTCAAACTCTCTTGTGGCTTGTTAATCGCCAAATGTGGGAAATGATTGTATTCAGCCAAGACATCCGAACTTTGCGCTGGAAACGTCATGCATCTTGAAAACAATGAAGATATTGGAAATATCCCCTGCAAAAGGGAAAAGATTATTACATGAAAGCAAAATATATTATTTGAATTACCACTAGGACATACAACAACAACAAACCTAGTACAATCCCACTAGGACATAATTTACAAAATTATCAGAGCGCCACTTCAATACAACAGCAAAGCTTTAGAAAAATTGCACTTCATCACGAAACTCGGCTGTAACCCAGTTTACTCCCCCATCAAATCTTAAGAACATCTTTCGAAAACAAGAACAGTCACATGGTAATAGTTCTCGAGAAAACAAGATTTCAAAACCAACAGCTATAGGATTCAGGATGAAAGTATTTCCCTTTTTGCCCTCTTTTTTTTTTTTTTTTTTTGGGAGAACCGATTCGGTGATTTTATAATCCAGCACAGGAAGTGCTGCAAAAACTGTACATACAGAAAGTATGCAGCCTGAGCACGTTACTACTTAAGAGAAGCAAGGACTGGATACAGTATATAAAGGAGCAAATCTAACCAATTCAAGACCTTTATAGAAGAAAACAGGCCTATGTCCTAAGGGGAAAAAGCACATAAATATCATATGAAAATATGTTTGGCTAATCATAGCCAAGCTTCAAAGTAGCTACCATCCAATCAGCTTGGTGAGACTGTTTGACAGCAGCAAAGGATAATTCTGTATTAATGTGCAGTGCATTGGCCACTTCAGGGGCATGTTTGAAAACGAAAGGCAGAGAATTGGAGTCAACAACAGCAAAATCATAGGTAGTTTCCATAATTTGACTGGCACCTGTCAAGCCAGCATTAACTTATTAGTAATTAGTAAGAAGATACAAAGGAATTCATCTGGAAGTGTACGCAATCACAGATTAAACTCAAAAATTAAGTTGCATACTCGTACCCTTGGGTTCCATCTTACAATATGTTTGGTTAGGATTAAAAGGGGAAGAGAAGGAGCTGGAAGTAAAACAGGGGGGGACGGTACTCTCCTTGTCAGTTTCCAGAATTGGACAAAATCTAAAAGGAGAGAGTATATCTCCTTCTGTTCTAATCATATCAAACAACTGGTTATAAATTGTTAGAATAGTTATGTAAATAGGAGCAAATAACTCTAATCTCATATGTATTAGGAGTAGGACATATTATGTATATATAGGGCTCATTGTATGTGTCAATTAATCAATAATAATATTTTCTCCCGTGCTTTCTCACATGGTATCAGAGCATTAGTGAGAAACCTAACGTTGTGCATCATTCCAGCGACTTCCGCGAAGAAAGACCTCGTCGCCTTGCAATTTTCCGGCGACTTAGAAGGCTGCCCGTAATCAAGTCACTTTCTATCGGTGTTGTGCAAAAACCAACACCACCACGAGGTAGATCACTCCTCGGCGACCAACCCTCTAAAATTTCTCCGGTAGAAAAGCTGCCACGCGCCGGCAGAAGAAATTTTCCGGCGAGCGCGTGACACCCACGCGCCGGCACTTACGCCCACTTCCGGCCATTTTTTGACGACGGTTCTTCAGAACAGTTGGGTCGCCTACTAATTCCGACCCTATCCATCCTGTTTTCGTTTGATTCCGACCAATTTGAGTTTTTTCCAGCGACTACACTGATTTTTTCCGGCAGCTACAGTACTTTTCCGGCAAACACAGTGTTTCCTTCATTTGTTTCAGCGAATTGTCAGTTGATTCTTTTTGTTATTTGGTGATAATCCAACCATGTCTTTGGGAGTCGATGCTTTCGGGTCTAAAAACCCGGGTTCTGGCAATTTCGGTATTATGATTACCTCAGAACCTTTAATGGGAGGTTCAAACTACTTAGCTTGGGCTTCGTCAGTGTTTTGGAAAGGGTTAAGCGCAAAAAAGCGACGAGGCCTCGCTTCACAGAAGCGAGAAGCGAAGCGCGTGCTTTTTTGCTGTGAAGCGCAATTTAGCACATAAATTAAAAAAAAAAAAATAGGCATAGATAAATGGCTAAGAACTCATTAAAAATAACATATTAAGCAAATGTTTCAACTCTTGAATCAAAAAGCAAATAATAGAAACTAAAACTAGATAGTAAATAATCCTCAAAAGTCAAAATATATTAAGCAAATGCAAAACAAAATCACAAAGGAGCAACATCCTATTCTTCAACAAGATCTCCAAACTCTTGAAGTGTCATCATGTTCGAGTTATTATATTGGTCATCATCTTCTTCTTCATCGGAGGCTTCATTAATTAGGGTTCTACTTGTACAAGTACTTTAGGGCAAAATATGAGCGCTTAATCTGGAGAAAAAAATTGAAAGAAAAACAGAAGAGAAGAAGAATAACAGAAGAAGACAGAAAACAGAGCACGAAGAAGAAGAACAGAAGAACTGAAGAAGAAGACTAGAAGAAGAAGAAGAAGAAGAACCGAAACAGAAGAAGAAGAAGAAGAAGAAGAAGAAGAAGAACAGAAGAACAGAAACAGAAGAAGAAGAAAACAGAGTATGAAGAAGAAGAACAGAAGGAAGAAGAAGAACAGAAGAACAGAAGAAGAACAGAAGAACAGAAGAAGAAAAAGAAAAAGAAGAAGAAGAAAACACAGTATGAAGAAGAAGAACAGAAGAACAGATACAGAAGAAGAAAACAGAGTATGAAGAAGAAGAAAACAGAGTATGAAGAAGAACAGAAGAACAGAAGAACAGAAGAAGAAGAAGAAGAAACTTACCTGTTTTGGAGCAGCAGTGGTCTGTCGCAGCGTCGCTGGAGTTCGCTGGGCTGGAGAAGAAGACCAGTGTATGTTTTGGTAACAGATGCCTTTGGAGCTATGTTTATTTGCCCAAAATTTTTAAAAGAGCCCTAGCTTCAGCCTTCTGCTCGCTTAAACGAGCTTTTTATCGCTTTTCTTAAGGCGTCGCTTCTTGCTTAAGCGAGAAAAGCGAGCGCTTTCCTAGTGTGAGTCGCTTTTTTTCCAGAAAAGCGTAACCCCTTCGCCTCGCCTCGCCTCGTCGCTTAAAGCGAGAAGCGAGCGCTTTTAATAACCCTGGGCTTCGTCTGTCGAATTGTGGTGTAAAGGTCAAGGAGTTCAAGATCATTTAACAAAAAAGGCTAGTAAAGGTGATGAAAAGGCCAAAACACTGTGCGAGAAGGTCGACGCTCAGTTATGTAGTATCCTGTGGCGATCTATTGATTCCAAGTTGATGCCCTTGTTCCGTCCATTCCAGACATGTTATTTAGTTTGGGAAAAGGCTCGTAATTTATACACTAATGACATATCTCGTTTCTATGATGTAATATCGGGAATGACAAGCTTGAAGAAACAGGAATTGGATATGTCTACTTCCTTAGGACAAGTACAGGCAGTCATGGAAGAATTTGAGACGATGACAGTTTCTGCTAGTATTGAAAAGCAACAAGAGCAACGACAGAAAATGTTTCTAGTTCTTACACTCGCTGGACTTCCTAATGACCTTGATTCAGTACGTGACCAGATTTTGGCTAGTCCGACTGTCCCTACAGTTGATGAATTATTCTCTCGATTGCTTCGCCTTGCTGCAGCACCAAGTTACCCAGTGAGCTCATCACAGACACTTGGCTCATCTATCCTCGTATCCCAGTCAGTAGACAATCGGGCATCTCATACTATGGAGAATAGACGAGGACGAGGTCGTTTTGGAAGATCTAGACCCAAGTACTCTTATTGTCATAAACTTGGACACACTCGTGACGTGTATTATTCTTTATATAGCCGCCCACCCAAAAATGTTTATGTTGCTCAGACTGAGACTACAGGTAACCAGGGATTTTGTTTATCTGAAGGGGAGTATAATGAGTTCCTTCAGTATCGAGCAAGTAAGCAGACATCTCCACAAGTAGCCTCTGTTGCTCAGACTGATACTTCTGTTG